>JAADXM010000412.1:0-19958 GCA_023337775.1 Pythium aquatile | reverse complement strand
TTTTCGACCCCGAAAACTACGCCAATCGACACGTCCGGTGATTGGCTATAATCCGATATCTTTGGATAGAAAATTGACGAATGGGTTCAAAAGTTACCTTTGCAAACCTGCTTTTCTCAAAACCATTGGCCCCTACTGTACATGTAATACAGTACCTCGTCCACTCTGGAAAGATTCGACTCCATCGTGGGTTGATTTTCGGTATTTTTCGGTGCGTATGCGACTGTTGGCGTTTCTCAGAGTTCACATTTCAATCTCCCACCATCGTCGAGAAGGCACGTCCCATGAGCGCCATCCCCGTCGGCGGAAACGCCAAGGCGTTTTCATCGGGCGTCTTGCGACGTGCAGTTGCCTCCACACCGAGGCAGTCGCTCGGCAAGGCCATCGTCACTGTCGTCACACAAGTCGCAGTGGAATTGTCGCAGTGGACACAAGCGCCGTCGCTGAAAAGCCAACAACGGCACAGGAGCCGAAAGTTGATCTCCAGCGTGTGCGCCGAGAGTTGGACAAGATACGCCGAGCCGATCCGGCAGATGCGCCCGCCAGAGACGAGGAAGGCGAGCCGTTGTGGGGCCCAGTCGTCGTGTTTGAGTCGATTTCGCGTGAAGCCTTCCGTGAATGGCTTGAAGCCCACGAGGGTGACTTAAAGCACTGGTGCTACGAGCCAACCGCTGGCAATTCCGGCAACGTCATTGTATACCACCTTCCAAGTGACGTCCACGAGGCCGCAGCGGGCGAGGTTTTACTGAGCATCATCAGGCAACTAAATCGCCTTGACCCGGAAGTAACACGATTGTTGAAGATGAAGTCATCTCCAAGGTGTGACGTTGGAGATCGCGACCAAGAGCCCGATGGCTCTCTCACGCCCAAGGAAACTCATCTCGACACAGAGTGCCCGAACCTCGTCGTCGAGATTGAGTATGAAAACCTATCTCATTCTGGTCTACGCGAGAAACTGGAACGGTGGATGGGGTCCGAGACGACAGTCAAGGTAGCCATTGGCATCAAGATCT
The DNA here is from genome assembly GCA_023337775.1 of Pythium aquatile. Lineage (NCBI taxonomy): Eukaryota > Oomycota > Peronosporomycetes > Pythiales > Pythiaceae > Pythium > Pythium aquatile. Next base: position 18,945 of record JAADXM010000412.1, on the reverse strand, counting down.
ACCAGACAAGCGGAAACCACGTCGCCATCCTCCACGTGCGCGACGCAGACCCCATCGAGGTCCCGTTTGGTCACAAGATGATACGGAGTCCACCGCCACTGACGTTTCCCCTTCGACTACTGTTCGATGGCGCCACTTTGCAAGGGGGACTTGCTGGCCACGGCGACAATGAGATCTGTATCGATCTGGTGGCCCTTCGAGACGAGATCAACCGCGACATCAAGCTATATGGACAACGGAAAGCCAAACAAAGCCTGCTAGAGGCTGAGCCAACGGCTGTAACCACGCGCAAGAAGCCTCGACACTTCAAAATCGTCGATGTTTCGAAAGAGCTGGCGAGGATCGAGAGTGCAGACAAGAAGTCAGCTCAATTTCGTGATGCAGAGGGCGAGCCAATGTGGGGTCCTGTCATCGTGTGCGATTCGATATCGCGCATCGCATTTCGCAAGTGGCGCAGCCAAAACGGCGGCTTGTTACGACGCTGGTGGTGTGAGCCACTAAATGAAGAACAAGGCATGGTCGTGGTACACAGTTTCCAAAACGGAGTACACGAGGCGGTGGCTGCTGAGATCGTCACGAGCATTCAAGAGCAGCTGGTTCAGCTCGGTGGGTTTTCGGCTCTACGAACTGTGGACATTCAGAACGAGTCAACTTCCAAGTGGCTACGTTGTCACTCAAGCCAACAGGACAGCCCCACAAACCGGCTCGCATCTCGCCAAATCTATTTGTAGACGTTGAGTACCGTAACGTACCACTATCGAAGCTGAGGAACAAGCTCCAACGCTGGATGGACCCGGATTCGACCGTTGAAGTCGCCATCGGCATCAAGGTCAGCGAGATCACGACGACACACCACGCTGTCATCGTCTTGCGCGGACAAGTAGAGCCCCTAGTGGTCCATTTCGGAGACCAAGCTGACCCCAGGCTGACGATCGAGTTTCCGCTGGAAGCGCTGTACCGCGGCGCAGTGCCTCCAGAATGGGTCTCAGGTAACAAAGACCGTCTCATCGCCATCGATCTTCACAAGCTTCACAGTGTGATCACGTCCGCGATTGACGCGCACCGAACCAAGATGATGGAGGAGTCGCGGGAATAGCTGCGCTATCTCCGGCCTCCACGCGCCTACTGTCGTCTCCGATAGCATTCCGTCCTAGTTGTCCAAGTGCATTTTGAGTACTTCATTCGAGAGGCTCCGTGGCCACTTCACATCCTCCAGCGTCGCCAGCATATTCTTCACAGCGTGAGTTTAATACCGAACAACAGCTCCACCAAGCGCCATAGCACGTCTCTCTATACCCATAAACACATAAAGTCTCCATCACGAGTCAGCCTCCTGCGTGTAACGCCACACGAAGTCGCTCGGAGTCGTCGCGACAAACGGCGAGAACGCCTGGAACGTGACGAGTCAGTCGCCTCCACAGCGCTCGCCTTGGCTTCGTGGCTGCTTCCACGCCACTCAACACGGGCTCCTGACTCGCGAGCTGCTGCTCCAGGGACGCATGGAGCTGGCACAGACTTCGCGAGATCTCGTGCTCATCGTAGATGCTGTCGTCTTGGCCAGCGGGGTCTGGAAGCGACGCTAGCACGTGCGCACTGCGCGCCGCCAGATCCGGCGATTGTGATGTATGGGATTGTAATTTACTACAACTACGCGTCTAGAATTGTAATTACACTCCAGGTGCTTAGTGCCCAGCACCCAATTGAAGAGGAATGAGGAGCTCCCCAGACGAGCCGCTCGGGCGGGAAGACAGAGCTTCTCCATCCCAGCAATTGCTTCCGTCGTACGAAGCCAACGCACACGGCCACCTCCGCTTGCTTTGATCTGTCATGGCACCCATGCCACCGCCATCTCCCGCTCCCCAAAACGCCTCTCCAAGTCCTTCTGTGCAAGGGAAGCCAACGCAGACGCCCACGTCTTCGACGCCGACCACTGCAGATAAAGCGCAATCTTCCGCACCGTCTCCATTGCGCGCGCTGCCGCCTGAGCGAGTCGTGCAAGCTAGCCAAGCAACAGCGCGGCTGGAGCTCTATGTAGCCATTCGCCGAGGCCGTGTGGCCCTCCTCACCACAACCACCATGCTGTTCCTGCTGACGATGGTGTTCACCTTCCGCGAGGGCGTCGAGTTGAATCGATTCAAGGACTCGGAGAAGACATCGGCGCAGCAGACTGAGCTGCTGGATGAGTACAACTCGTACTCGGGTAATGTTGCCTCGCTGTTCGGTACGCCCGTGGAGCTCTTCGTTTCGGCAGCCGTGCAGGTGATTCTGCTTCGCTTCATGACGCAGGCAATCACGCAAGCGGTCCCAAACTGGAAGATGAGCCTTGTATCCGTCATTGTGGGCGCCATCGCAGCGTACCTGATCAGCAACGGCTTCAACGCGATGAACGTGCAGCTGCGGCCCCTGAAGATCGAGCCCGTCATTTCAGCAGAGGATTTGTCGCTGGCCTCCAACGCTTCAGCACCTGGGCTGTCAACAAACATGACGCACACGTATCCAGAAACGCAGCCTCGCAACCCCATCACGAATACCATGCTTCGTAATGCGGTGCTGCCACGTGTGCTCAACCAGCAGCCATACTGTTCCATCCGCGGAGGTCTCACAACGCCAAGGACGGACATCACGTTTGGCTTCACGCAGCGAGACTGGCAGACACGCGTGCTTCAAGAAGCCCTACCTGTGAAGCAACTGCGTGTGGTCGTGACACAAACTAATGCCACGCTTCAAGACGCTGTCACGAGTGGCGCCTTGCCCATGAAAGCTTCCCTGGCGGCGGACCTGTATCTGTACGGCATGTATCTGATGACGGACATGTTCAACATGGGCAAGAAGTTCCTCAACGAGACGGAGATCATCGCGCGGAACCCGCAGCTGGGCAGCTTCCTGAACGCGGAGTCGTCTGCTCCCGAGCCCACGAACGTATCCCTCGCGAAGGTTGTTGGGTTTCTGCCACTTGATGATGAAGAAGACGACACAGCCAGGGATGAGACAGCACAGCGTGGTTTCTTCCTTGAGCGCAGCACGGCGAGTTTACGACGCCACTTGGCTTCTGTTGCGCACACTTCGACGAATGAGATCGAATTGATCTTTTCGCATGTCCAGATCACGGACAATGTCAACTTCGACGCGATCACGATCGAGTTTGAGATCGATTCCATGCTCATGGCGGACGCATCCACGACAGACAACGCGACTCGCTTTACGGAGCTCAGAGGTTGTGGGCCGACCGTTGGCCATTGCCTCGTCCCGAAGGCACTGTACGGAGATGATGACTTCCAGTACGATCTGGCGGCCCAGATCCAGGCGTTTGGACAGTGTGTCAACGCCGCTGGGACGGACGAGCTCCGCGCACTGTCGTTCTCAGGCGAGTATCCGGACCAGTTGGACTGCAAATCGGCTTCGAATACGTCGTTCCTGGTCTTCAGCGTCGGTAAACGAGTTGTTGCTGATGCACTGACGCCCAACCACACGATGACAGTGCGCAAATTGAACTCGACTGAGAGCGGGCTAAAGTATGGCAAGGACGATACGGTCGCCACTGATGTGCGCAAGCTTTTCACGGTCACTATAGGCCGTCTGAGCTGGCAGTGGAATGATTTGGCGTCGGATTTTCACGCTTCGTGTATAGTGGAAGACGCTGAAGACAACTGCCTTGGTCTTCAGTTGCCACTAGCGAACTCGTCATCAAGCCCAAGTACGCAGCTTCTCGTGGCAGGCGCATCGACTCTATCCGTCGGGACGCTGTCGCCGTTCAACACACTTCTGACTTACGGAAATCAGCGCTTACTGCCTCTTGCACTCGTTCGGGAAGCACCACCGCCACGGAAACAGTCGTCTTCGGGAGCGGACAAGCTCAGTGACATTCTGGCTGGTGACATGCTACTGCCGCACAACATCAAGCGACGAAACTGGACAGACCTCTCGGCAGAAGTCGACCGTGGCAGCTGCAGCGCGCAGGTCGAAGACCGTATTCGCTCGACTCTCAACAACCATCTCTACAACGAGCACGGACTTCAAGCCACTTACACCGCCGCTGTCTTCTTTCTCTTCGAAAACGCCGTCGTGCGAGACGTCATCCCTCTCAACAGCACCTCCGCCACTCTCGACTTTGCCCACAACGTGCGCCACATCTCTGTCTGGCTGTCCGTCCCAGGCCAGAGCGTGTGGCTCACACTCGCTGGCTGCATCCTACTGGTCGTCGGACTAGCTGCTGCCATACTGTGCAGCATGGCGCTGTCCAAGTCCAAGAGCGACTCGCTGGCGAAGATCACGGCGCCGCATGTCATAGCGCGTGTGGTGCTGGACGAAGGCCAGTTCCCACCACTGCTGCTGCACCGCCACATCGTGAGCTCAAGGGGCAGTGACGTGCATATGAAGATGGACCAGTTTGCGATCGACTCCCTGGGTCTCAAGGACCAGCAGCACGACAACCACCTCGCTGCCGTGGCGTAGTAGGATAAAGTATGGCGTGGACTTTCTTGTCAATGAATGGTGAGAGAGGGGCCCAATGAAGAGACCTGTCTCTTTTAAGAGACAGGTCTTCATTCTCATGCGATGGGGAAGCCCATCAGAAGAGCGAGGGAGAAGGATCACGACATGTCGAAGCGCGTCGCGTCTCGTTTATCAAAGCAGAAGCGCTTCAAGCCCACTGAGGTCAAGCCAGCCACGTCCAGCAGTGGCGTAGCGATGGCGACGACGGGGGAAGGTGGAGAGGAGCAACCTCAAGAGGTGCTCGCCGCGTTCGTGAACTCGCGCAAGCTCGAATGGCCCGACAACAACTTGCCCACGTTTCCTCTTCGTAGCGGCTCGTGTTACGTGCGCGACTGCTACCGGGACTACTACAAGGAAATCCTATCGGAGTTCGACTCTGGCGACTATCGTGGCGCGACGGTCACAGGCGCATCAGGTGTGTGGCTTGGCCCCTATCACAGCATCCTACTAGGCTTCTCTCCATTCTCACCTCTTCTTTCTCCCCCACAGGCGTCGGCACGTCCGTGTTCATGAAAGTATTTCTTGATTCGGTACCGACTCGAGCGTCCCGAGACCACGTTCGTCCTCATCTCCTACGACGAGTACTCGACTGCCGAGAGAGTAGTGATTTTCAAGGCAGGCGAAACGACTGACGTGGATCCGGCCACAGTGCGGTCGCTCGATCATCGTTGGAGCCGAGGCGACAACGTGGTCTTTCTGGTGGACGGACCGCCCAATCAGGAACCCACGTGCGTCTTCCGTTGCGTTGTCTTCACGAGTCCGAACGAGAAGTGGCGCGATCGCATGAAGCGCGAACACGAGTATTTGAACCTCTTCATGCCTTTGTGGAGCCTACAAGAGCTCCGAGCTGCTGTGGAAACGCTGGATCTCAGCGCTGCGATGGCTCCCATGGACGAGGTGGCAGAGTTCCCACGCTCTGGCGACGTCCGCTACGTCGAAGAAGTCGCGTACAGGCTCGACGTGTTTGGAGGCGTCGCACGAGCGTGTCTTGCCACGGAGGTGAGCGCGATGGCGCTTCTGCTACAGGAGCTGCGAGTTGCAGCAGCCTCAGTGGACCTCCTGACGGGTGAAGCACCACAAGGCATCATGGGCCAAGCGCTGTTCCACGTTAACGCGTCTCGACAAGGGATCCGCCCCACCATGAAGCTGGCCTCTCCGTACGTTGAGAAGCTAATATGGACACGAGTGAACGCCATGAACGCAGCTGATCGAAGCGTCTTCGACTCGATCTCGGACGAGTTTCCTGAGGTGGTCGCGATGCGTCAGGCCGTCATGAGGGACCAGGTCCTCTCGCGGCTCGAACACGGAGGCTCTGTGTCTGCCTACCCGCTTGGCTGGCCAGCCATCTCCCCGCAGTTCGATCTGAATCTCAACATCACGCCGACTGGAAGCGTGCGGACCATCGCTGACAGTGATTTTGACGGCGATCCTTCGACCGGCGAGTCGAAGTTCGTCTGCACAGCACTGTGTACGAGACGATCGACGCAGTCTATCTGATCACCGCGCGCGTGGGCTTCGAGTTCGATGACGAGTATTCTCGGGAGATGGTCCACTTGGAAGCCTCGGAGCGATCGGGAGAGATCATCGAAATCGACAACGAGAAGCCCAGCGAGCCGTGGGAAAACGTCATCGGGGCTGTGGTGTTTCACGTCACGAGGCTTGCGACCGATAACATCGACACCTACGAGCTCCAGTCTCTGTATGATCTGCTCGACTCGATGTGCGAGTCGATGCCACACGTCGCCTTGGTGTACGTTGTTCCAGCGAGCCGAGCAAAGTCCTTCGCCGACCAGGCCGTCATACACAGCTACTTGATGGAATGCGGGTCACTCAGGCGTATCAAGCATGTCTCGGGCGAGATGGCGGCGACGTTGGAGGCCGCCAACATCCGAACTGTGCTCGATTTGCGTCAACTCCCACAGCCAACGGGTTTGACTGATGAGCAGCAGCAGGCCTACGAGTTGGCGCGGTCCCTGTTGCATGAGCACGAGAATGAGGCGGTGGTCGAAGAAGTGAGATGTTTGAGAAACTCCAGCAGACACTCCCGCTTGTATGGGAGATCTGAGACCGGTTGCGTTGAACTCTGCGTATCTTGCAGCGACTGCTAGGCTGCTACATTTTGGTCGTGCAGTGTACACAAGGATGGAGCGGTTGAGTATGCGGACGTGGTCAGCGACAGCTCTATTTGGAATGTATACGTTCGATCCTTCTGTCAGTCAAATTCTCTCAAGCTCTCTCGAGATAGTTCTGAACCCGGAGTGCAAATTGGAACATCTCGCGAGCCTGTTATTGTTGCTCTACGATGGAGTCGAGAGTGCAGAGCTGCCTCGCGATGGGCTAAACTTTGTTGCAGGAGGTGAAGTTGAAGGTGCCACTTTGGTCAGCGATCGTTTGTTGCGTTACTTCACGCAATACCGGTATGAATACCGGTATTCTTGTAGCTTTTGGATTTTTCCGGAAGGGGGATTCCTTTGCTGGGGGAGAGCGAAGAAGGTCGAGGATCGGAAAAAAGGTGAGCGCGGAGTCCTGCGATCTATGCGCTTCCTGGCGCCTGTAGCGCCTCCATGCCGCAGCGCATGGTGCTACAGGCTGCGCAACACCTTGGTAGTGTTGGTGGCAGCTTACTGACTTTTTTCGTGGTTGAAATCGGTCTGAATTCGATGCGAAATAGATGGCGGACTCAGCATATTCGTTCAGTTTGACGACGTTCAACCCGTCGGGCAAGTTGCTCCAGATCGAGTATGCGCTCAACGCCGTGAACCGCGGCAACCCGTCGCTGGGCATCAAGTGTACGTGGCTGCATGATTGCCGTTGCTTGGGGGTGCGTATTGATGTCGTGGATCTTGCGGTGCTGCAGGCAAGAATGGCGTGGTGATCGCGACGGAGAAGAAGCTGCCGACGATCCTCGTGGACGAGGACTCGCACAAGAAGATCGCGACGTTGGCCGAGCCGGCGGGCATCGTGTACAGCGGCATGGGCCCGGACTACCGCGTGCTCGTGCGCAAGGCGCGTAAGAAGGCGCAGACGTACTTCCAGAAGTACCGCGAACACGCGCCGGCCAGCATTCTCGTGCGCGAGCTGGCAGCGATCATGCAGGAGTTCACGCAGTCGGGCGGCGTACGTCCGTTCGGCGTGTCGCTGCTGTTTGCCGGCTACGATGACGACGGACCGCAGCTCTACCAGATCGACCCATCGGGCACGTACTTTGGCTGGAAGGCCACGGCCATCGGCAAGAACGCCGAGAACGCCAAGACGTTCCTGGAGCGAGTACGTACTGCGCATCTATGCCGCTTTGAGAGTGATAGAATCACGAACTGATTGATGCTCTTGCTGTGAACCCATTAGCGTTACAACGACGACCTTGAGATCGAAGATGCGATCCACACGGCGCTGCTCACGCTCCGCGAGAGCTTCGAGGGCGAGGTGCGATCTGGAATAGTCTTTAAGTTTAGGTGGACAGTGTGGCTGATGCGGTGTCTTTCTGCTGCGTAGATGGATGAGAACAACATCGAAGTCGCTGTCATCAAGGACGACAAGAAGTTCCGCGTGCTGACGCCGGCAGAAGTCAAGGACTACCTGGAGCAGGCCGAGTAATCGCAGTCCATAGCCAAGTCCACGAGCTCACTGAGAGAGTACGAGGAAAGCAACCGAAGAAAAACACCCAAAACAGTCAGAAGGAGATATGGAGGTGTAGCCGGTCGTATAGGATCGAGCAGCACACGGAAGATAAATGAAAACGAGATGGGTTTTCATTCACAGAGGCGTCTAGAGGGGTAGAGATCTTGAGGTGATCTATGCGACCCGTGGTTTCGCTTCGTGGAGCGCGAGTCCCATGAGCTGGCCACCGAGATGGCCCGTGAAGTCGATCTGGAGGCCCTTCTGGAAGGCCGAGCCGACGATGTTGGCGGCGGTCATGAGCTGGAGAAGCTGCGTCGCTGTCAGCTCGATGAGTCCGTAGAGCATCATACGGCGTTCCGGGAAGAGCAGGCAGTACACAGTGAGCACACCCATGACTGCGCCACTCGCGCCAATAGTGAACACTGGAACAAAGAGAGAGAGAGTAGAAAATGACGTCAGTGGAGACCTCAACACGTCAAGAGGAATGGTGTGAACGTACCGCCTTGTGAGCCGCGGAAGCGTGAGGCGATGATGCTCGCCACTGAAGACGTGACAGCCGAAGAAGCGTAGAGTGTGAGGAACTCATTGAGTGGCAGCAGGTCTGGCTGGGCAGCGTTGGAGATGGACGTTCGGAGGAAATCCACTACTCGCGATCGTGCCAGCGCCTTGTCAACCCACGAATGCATGGCGTCGACTGGTGCGAGGATGTGGGATCCGAACTCCCACAGCATGAACATGTTGATGGCGATGTGCGGGATCGTGATGTGGCTGAACGCCGCGGTCACGAGTGTGTGGAAGCGCTTGCCATGGACGACGCCGTTGTACGAGCACGCGAAGTGGCGCCACATGAACCGCTCGAGCCGCGGGATCCGGAACGACGCGCGCCACACGCCCCACACGGCCACGTTGGCCGCAATAATACCAGCAAGCACCTTCTTGTTGTCGTCTTGCAGCTACCAATCGAAACACGGCAATGCACAATGATCAGTTCAAGCGCGAATGGAGAGGATCAGCAGTCTACCACACCTCAGCTTTGACGCTTTTTCGTATGTCGCGGAAGGCCATCTTCACTTGTCCCGAGACCGAGTCGTCCTCCTGCCGGTACAGCGACCGCTGCACCTTCTTCATCCAGTCGTTCTCGCCTCTAAAGAGCTCCGTGATGGCCACGCCGCCGCCCACAAAGCCCATACTCGCCATCAGCATGCGATCGGAGAAGACAGCTCTTGGCGTGGAGCTCTGGCTCCGCATCGAACGAAGAGCCGTAGCCTGCAAGCGTCCATGGGACGATATTGGCTTATGCAATGGATTAAGCGCTGCATGGACGCTGGACGAGTGTCCGCTGCCACGCATCGCCACGCGCGCCGCCAGCATGGAGCTCCTCGAGGCCGCGAGCACCATTTTCGATCTGCTTCGGTCGATCCGATCAGATGAGTTCGGGACACTTGAGCGTTATATTCGGGATTGTAAGATACGTCCCGAATCCAACGCTCCTAATTTTAGGGGACACCGCATGGGTTCACTTTCCTTTCCTTCCTTTGCGGTTCTCACCGTCAGAAAAGAAGCCGGAAAAAGGACTGAAAGGCGGCATCTCCTCATGACGACGACGGACGCCGTGGCCGCTACGCGCGCTCTGCAGCCAGTGCAGACGCGCCAACTACAGGCGGGAAGTGTGAGCATGCAGCTGCAGGCGCCGCTGCCGTTCGTGATGCTCACGGACGACGGCACATTCGAGATCGAGCAGGAAGCCGTGCACTTTCTCCAGCAAATCCACGGCCCCATCGCCGTCGTGTCCATTGCCGGCCTCTACCGCACGGGCAAGTCGTATCTGCTCAACTTGCTGCTTGGGAGAGACCGCGCCGAGGCCATGTTCAACGTCGGCGCGACTGTGAACGCTTGCACGAAGGGCATTTGGATCTGGGGACAGCCCATGGCCAACGCCAGTGCGGAGCTGCAGAACGAAGAGCTGTTCAAGCACCTGAAGAAGGACACGACGATCGTGTTCATGGACACGGAAGGTTTGGGATCTACGGACCGCTCGCAGACACAGGACACGCGCATCTTCGCACTCGCGCTGCTGCTGTCGTCGCTGTTCATCTACAACAGTCGCGGTGTCATTGACTCGAACGCGATTGAAGACCTCTCGCTCGTCGTGCATCTCACGAAATACATCCAAACAAAGGCCCACTCTGCCAACTCCAGCGGCGACGGTACGCTCATTATTGCGCATCGACTCACTCTTGTGTGGCTGATATCTGATGATCGAATTGGTTGTACCGTCTAGATGTGGAGCTGGCAGCGTTCTTTCCCGACTTTCTGTGGGTTGTACGAGACTTCACACTGCAGCTTCAAGAAGAAGGTCGCGTCGTGACTCCTCGCGAGTATTTCGAAAGCGCGTTGAAGCCACAGCCGCCAACTAACGAAGATGTCGTGGAAAAGAACAAGATCCGTTCGCTTTTGGCGACGTTCTTTCCCAATCGCGACTGTCTGACGATGGTGCGACCTCTCAACGACGAGAATCTGCTGCGAAACCTCACCAAGCAGCCGTACGAGTCGCTTCGTCCCGAGTTCCGTGAGCAAATGGATGTGTTGAAGGGCAAGGTCTTCAAGTCGCTCAAGCCGAAGCGCATGATGGCAAGTACTCTCAATGGCGGTATGTTAGTCACACTCGCGCAGAGCTACGTGGATGCGTTCAACAGCGGAACCAGTCCTGTGATCTCGAGCGTGTGGGAGCGAGTCGTCGAGAGCCAGTGCGATGTGGCTTTGGATCGAGCAAAGGAGACCTTCAAGAAGCTTTTCGAGGCCCGGGTTGCTGCGCTCTCAGGTGAGTGGATACTCTGCGACTGTTATTTAGCATCGAGTCTCCTTACGTTTTGTCTGATATCTTTATCTGGTGCAGAGTCTGTTCTCGTGAACGGCGTCCTGACTCGCCGTCCCGTTGAGGAAGAAGTGCTCTACCAGATATACGAGGTCGCCTGTCAGGCGTCAGAGATCGAGCTCACTCGCGACGATATCCAGCATAGCGACGTGCTCCTCAGCTACGCGCTGCAGCTTTCCGACTTTGCAATCGACTTTCTCCAGACGTTCCTCCACACTAACGACGCCATTTCCAAGTCGTTCAACGAGAAGCTGCTCAAGGAGCTGCATCCAACGCAGAACGACGGTGAGTTCGTCGACATGAACGCGCTGCTAGGTGGAGGCGACGCGACCGACGGCGACGGAGCTCGGCTACTGCACAACAGACTGCTCGAGGCTCGCTCGAAGATTGAAACTGCGATCGCGGCGTATCAAGAGCGGGCGCTTGGCCCAGCGAAGAGCGAGGTGCTGGCTGGCTTCTTGACCGACAACCTCGCGGACGGATTATTGGAGTGGGGGTCACTGGTGAAGACGGTCTTCCGGTCGAAGGAGGGAGAGGTCGCGACTCAAATTGCCACGACCAAGCAGATGCTACGCGCATTGGAAGGCAAGGTGAAGGCATCCCAAGAAGTGTTGGCGCAGCAGAAGGAGTCGTACGAGCGTGCGTTGCAGGCGATCGCCGAGCGCATGACTGACGAACGCGCCACGCTGCGTCAAGAGATCGAGAGCAAGCAAGGCGAGATCGACCGCACGCATCTGCAGATTGACCGCTTGACGGCACTGCACAAGGAAGCGCTGGATCGACTAGATGCCCAACTGGAAGAAGCCAAGCAAGAGCGCAAGCGGCTGGAAGACTCCCAACGCGATGTGGAGAGCCGTCGTGAGAACGAGCGCTTCGCCTCACGACGCCAGTTGCTGGAGAGCGAGCGGAACTTCCACAAGGAAGAGCGTGGTCTGCTCGAGCAGCAGCAGCAAATGCTGCAGAAGGTGGTGGATCTCGAGCGTCAGCTAGGCGAGCAGGACACAGACCACATGAAGGAGGTCTTCCGTCTGGAGAAGGACGGCCAGTCGCAGCTCACGGAGCTGCAGATCAAGTACCAGGACGAGCAGGAGACGCTCAAGGAGCAGACGATTCTGGTGCGTTATGGCACTTGTGTGTTACGGTGGGACGAATTCTGACTTGATTTTTGTATGCAGGAGATCCGCCGTTTGAAAGAGCAGCAAGATGACGAGCTCCGTGCCCTGCAGGACGAGCTCAATGAGAAGAAGGCGCTGTTTGCGGCGCTTCGAGAGCGCGTCGAAGCTAAAGAGGCGGTGGCGGCCGTGAAGAAAGGCAAGTTGTCGAAAGACGACTGTGTCGTGCAATAGAAGTAGCAACGCGAGTGATAATTTTGATATTGAAGCCAGTTTGAAAGCCAGACCGAGTTTCCACATGAGGGTGGATTTGTTTGCTTGTTGAGGGGCGGTTGGAAGTTGAAGTTGCCGGAGGAAGTTGGGGCGGGCAAGTTGGCAAAGGGAAAGCGACGGAAATGGTGGCTGGAGGCGGGATGGCGATGACGCCGCTGCTGCGCTTCGTGTACGCGACGCTAGCGATGCGACGACACTGGGAGGACAAGGGCGGGAGCGCAGGGCCTGCGCGTGGTGGTGGTGGCGACGAGGCTGCGCAGGCGCCGGTAGTTCGGCCGCCATGTGAAGCGCCGACGGCAACGCGGACGATCGAAGTCGATGGGTTTCCCTTTCAAGCGACTCGAATGGAGGAAGATGAGGCTGTGGGCGTGTTCGTCCCTGTGCTGGAGGTGGTGCTGGCGGCGCAGATGGCCGTGGCCGGCGGAGGCGACCTGGACGACTCGATTGTGAAGCTGTTGGGCGAGTTGTGTGAGATGGCGAAGAGCGTCGGCGCGTTCGCAGACTTGGTGAACGTCCTCACCACAATGCTGCTGGATGTGGGAGATGCGAAGGACGGAGCACTTGTGCATGGCGTTTCCGATGGTACGTGGTTGGCTATCATGTGTGTGGGCAGCAGTGTTGTTGCGCTCATTCGTCCGTTAGTATTGCTGCAGTTGTGCTTCGAGATGAGAAGATCCCCACCCAGTCGCGAGGTGTCGTTCGCCCCAACGATCTACTACGACGAAGTGCGCTTGTATGGTTTGTTGTGGTGTTGTTTATCAGCGATTCCTCATGATCCCTCTTCGTAGGTGTTGGCGCAGATCGAAGAAACGCTGTCTGCGCTCTTTGAAGTGGCGGCTGCAGACGACCTAGCAGCGCACGTGGGTGTACGATGTCTCGCGGACACTCACGCCGTCATCGTCAGTCATTTCGAGAACCTCTACATGAACTACCGTGGGGGGATCGTGTGTAGCCATCGTGGACCGAAACACGGTTTGTATTGCGGCTATTACATCCATCCCATCAGCTAGCTTACCAAGGGGCCCCGCTTCTCTACGCGGGGGTTTGTCACACTTCCCAATGCATGCAGACGCAAGCGACACCAACAGAAGACACAACACGACGCGCTAGACTTTCGATTTCGACTTCGACTTCATTCATCGTCATCGCGTCGACGGCGCATCCGCAACTTCGTTTTTCTCTCGAGGGCCAAAATGGAGGGAGGTATAATTTACAGGTGATGGCGTTCAGCTGTTCTTCATTGCGTCCTTGATAAAGTTGAACGAGTCATCCTTCTTCTTCATGAAGTTGAAGCCCGAGTCCGAGGTCGCAGCTTCGTCCGTCGGCTCGTGGATCGTCTTGGCGATGTATCCGGTTGGCGTCATCGCAGCTCCGATCACCTGCGAGCCCATAGGCGCCATGCCGACAGCGCCCATGCCTGGCATTTGGCCCTGCATCTGCATGTACTGCATCTGCTGCATGTACTGCATCTGCTGCATTTGCTGCATTTGGGCCATTTGCTGCATCTGCATCTGCTGCTGCTGCTGTGGGTAGTTCATCATGCCCATGTTCATCGGCATTCCCATGTTCATGTTCACGGGCATGCCCATGCCCATGTTGCGGTTCACGGTTTGGGCCACCGACACAGGCTCGAGCAGTGGATCCAAGATGAGTGACGAGGACGAAGACGACGTCGAGAGCGGAGCTGGCATAGGCGCGGCCTGTGGGGCGGCAACAGGAGCAGCAGGAGCTGCGACTGGAGCGCTGCTTTGCAGGTTCAGGCCACCGAACATGTCCGCCACGCTATCAGCGACCACTGGAGCTGGCGTCGGAGCTGCCACTGGAGCCGCAGGAGGCGCACCACCCGTCTGCAAGCCCGAGAAGAGACTTCCACCGTCATCGTTTGGCTCGTCGTCACCGAAGCCGAGAAGGTCAGGCTCCGACGAACGCGATGGAGCAGGCTTCGATCGGCTCTGGCGTGGAGCCGCAGCTGAAGGAGCAGGGGCCGATGCACTGTGTCCCAGAGCATTCAGGATCTTCACAGCACGGTCACGCACAGCAGCCTTGTCGGACTTGGTGCTCGCCTCGATCTCGCTGCTGTTTTCTGTGAAGTAGTCGACGTACTCCTCGCAGCCGTCGGCCTTGATGAGCGCGTCGATCGTAGCCAGGGCCTTCGACACGACAGTCCACTGAGCGTCCGCCAAGCAGTCTTCGAGCATCGGGCCGACCACTTCCGCATCGAGCGTCAGAGCGCTCTTGATGAACACGTCCAACTTATCCTTCGGTGGAATCGCACGCATACCGCCAGGCGCACACAGCGCAGTCACGAGGTTTCGCTCGTAGTTGCCATCCGACTGGGCACCTGCAGTCTGTCCAGTGGCACGTCCCTGTGGTGGCACAATCGGAGCTGGTGCTGGCGGAGCCTGCTGTGGCTGGTATCCGTACTGGCCGCCGTTCGACGAGGAGCGGTTGCGCGAGTCACCCGTGAAGCTCTGTGTGCGGCTCTCGCGAGCTGGGGCCGGCGCTGGAGGAGGAGCAGCAGCCGCAGCCGCCTGCTCGAGGGTCCACGCACCACCGACACGGCCCTTCTTGCGCTCACCATCTACAGTCAAAGCAAAAATCAAGTCATGAGTCGTCGCCTTCACAGTCGTGCTCCACAAGACACACAACTGAAAACGCACCGTAGGCCTTCTCCTTGAGCTGCGTCATCTGGTGCTGGTGCTGGTCGTTCGCACCGTACGAGGCGCCACCAGTGTAGCCACCGCTTGGCTGGTACGTCTCATTCGGGTTGTACGAGCCGGCCGACACGCCGTACGAGCCGCTCGTCGGGCCACGGTTCGTTGCGAAGCTCCAGCCGTCAGGTGCATTCGCCAAGCCCGGTGGCGCACCACTGAAGCTAGTGGTTGGGCGTGGGTCAGGCTTCTGGAACTTGGACACTGCCTTCTCCTTCAATCCCTTGAAGAAACCAGCCTTCTCATCACGAGGATCCTGGTACATTGGGTTGCCGAAGCCAGCGATCTTCTGCTCGTTCATCGGCGGCGCACCGAACTGGCTTGATCCACCAAAGCCACCAGGGGCAGGAGGCGCGCCGTAACCACCGGGGGTGTCCGAGTACGGCGCTGGCTGGCCATACGCTGGCGCCTGCGGGCCACCGTAGCCTCCGTTTGGTCCAGCGTATCCGGGAGATGGCCCACCGTAGCCACCAGGGGCAGGGCCGCCGTAGCCTCCGCTCGGACCTCCGTAGCCGCCGGCGTTCGCGTCGCCACCATAGCCTCCGAAGCCTCCTGGCGTGTTGTAGCTGCCAGGCAGGTTGCCGATGTTGGACTGCGGCGGCTCGTTGGCGTTGCTCTTGCCCCACGGCAGCTTGGCGCCCCAGCCCGAGCCGCTGCTCGCCGCGTCGGCCGGGTTGCCAACGCCCTGGATACGCGCCGACATGCCCATGTTGCCCAGGCCTGGCGCGTTGTCCGTGTCGTAGATCGCATCCAGACACTCCTTCGCCGCCTCTCGCACACGGCGGTAGTACTCGTCGCCCTTCAACGGATCCGGCGGGCCGCGGAACTCTACAATCAACAACACTAGTCAGCACACCTCGCTTTCCTCCTGCTCTTCCAGAAGCCGCAGAAACGCGCCACTCACGCAGACACTCCTTGATGGTGGGGATGTGCTTCTGCATCTCGCGCTTGAAGTCCACGCGGCCGTCGCGGCTCACGTGCTTGATGACCTGCAGCGCCTTGAACTTGATGTTGTGGTGCTTGTTCTTGACGCGCGAGATCAGAAACTCCATGACCTTGGTGCACGTGTCGTAGCTGTGCTGCGTCATGCGCGCGATCTCGCCGTACAGGTAGCCGGGCGTCGGCGTGTCATCCTTGCTCGTGGCGCGCGTGAGCAGCGCCTTGTCCATGGTGATAGCTCTTCGTGCGGGCGGATGCGAGCGGCACTTTGGCTTGGTCCTCCCCCCTCTGCTCTCCTCCCGCGTTCGGGGTCACAGTCTCACTCCCTTGATCTCGTCTTTCACATTTACGCATCTACTCACTCATGGGATAATATTTACACAAGTGAACATCTCCACACCCGCAATCTGCATTTTAGAAAAGCAAAGTTGCAAGATGGGAGTGATCGAGCGCCCGCCTGCCACGTTGACGACGGGCTGGCAACTGAATCTCCGACAGGTGGACCCGATTTGGACACAAGCAAACCCACCCGTCAGAGGATACACCAAACCCACCCGTGACTGGGGCCTCACTGAAACGTTGAAGTGCCATTCCATTCTCCTATCGCCAACGCTAGCCTCGGAAGGGTCTCTTCATGGACGTTACCAAATGCTGGGAATCGCGTCCTTCACGCGTTGGAGGAGATCTCCAAATGGCCGGCATTTTTGCCGCGCGTCGATATCGTCGTGGAATCGGCGCACCACCCCCTCAATCTCCGCGTTGGCACGCTTCATCGTCTCTTCCAGGGAGTCATTAAATTGTCGCGCTTGGTTGTCAAGTCGATCTTTAATCTCCTTTCGCTCCTCGCCACTCTGCCGCTGCAACTGCTGCAGACGAAGCTGGATGATCGCATCACGTCGCTTTGCACGGCCCTCTTCCTCACTGCGCCGGCGTTCTGCCTCCACATGGCCGTTGGGGTTGTCGTCAGGAGGCCTCCGGAAGACCACCATCGACTGAGTCTCCGTGCTGGGCACATTTTCTGCACGGAAATCCTCGCGCCCACATGCTGCACCAGTGGCAGCACTCTGTGAAAACGCGTCTCCCTTCGATTCGTCAGACGCGATTGATCGTCTCGCTGGTGGAGTCGACGAAGCTGACGAGTTTTCGACGCACGCGAGCTCCTTTCGTAGACGTCCTTCCGTCTGCTTCAGGCGTTTGATCTCTTGTGCCTGCTGCTGCAGTTGGAGCTCGTAAATCGGTTTGGTCTTCTCGGTGTGATGCTCCAGCCGTGACTTCACGCCGCGCTTCGCTTCCTCCTTGAGTTTCTTGTACAGCTTCAATGACTTCAAAGCACGAGCCAATGAATCAACCTGGCCACTGAGTTGGTTGATCTTGGCTTCACGGCTATATGCGTGCGGATCGAAGTGAGCGGGCTCGGTGCTGTCTTTCTTCTTTCGATCGCCCAACGAGTCGATACCCGTGGGATTGTGCGTCGAAGTTGGTTGCTCGTCTTGCTGATTCTCCTGACTGCGGTTGAGTAGCGCTATCCAACGTTGTTGAGGGAGCTTTTCGGGGCACTTGGTCCCACCACAACCAGGCTCCGTCACCGCCTTCATGGGTGACATCAGCTCGTCGCGGTCGCTCTTTGCCTCCGTATGCGCCCGATGAAGATTCGGTTGGCGCTTTGTGAGGTGTCGTGACCGACTTGGACTGCTCGGAAGGAGAGCGAGAACCCGGGAATGCGACAAGGCGGGACGCGAACAGTAGATTCACATCACGGTCTCTTGATTTCTGCGAAGTATTCTTTTCAATTGTTCACAATCGTCTTGTGCACGTGGATACTACAGTGTCGACACTCTCGTTGACAGCGAAGCTGGTTTGGAAAACTAAAAGTCGTGGGCGGTGTAAAAGCGTTCCTTGTTTTTCTATCTGACATTTACACCACAGTAGACAATAGGTCGGCTCGAGGGCTCCGTTGAACCCCCACACATCCTCACCGCTTCGTGTAGAAGCCGGGTGCTTGTGATCCCGGTTGATCTCACGCTCGAACTCTCGCTCTAGATCATCCATCAATTGCTGCGTTTGGCGTTTAATTCCCGCTCCATGTACGCTTTCAGGTCCCTTCATTCGCGCCTCCATTCGTCGCGGGTTTTCTTCCTCGAGCTGTTCTGCTAGCTTCACCATGTCACGCTTGATTTCTGCTCGTTCTTGAATCGCACGGTGCGTAGAGTCCTCGAAACACTCCTGCAACTCCTTCGCCACCTGCTCCTTGTGCGTCTCACACGCTTCCTTCAGCTCCTCTTGAGCTTTGATGTCCTCTTTCAGTTCCTTCCACGTCTGCTTCGTTCGCGCTTTGCGAGTCTCTTCCTGATAGCGATCACACTCCTCCAGGAACAGTGAGGTTTGCCGGACGCAGCGCACGTGAAACACCACTGCTCACCTTCATTGCCTGGCTGCTCGTGACGCTCGATGCCAGGTCTCATCACGAGCCTCCAGCGACTGTGACTCGAACGCCACCGCCACATGTGTGGCTTCTCCCAAACACGGAGTGACTTCTGACTCGGGAAAAAGATCGGGCTCACCGCGTGACCTGACATCCTCGGCAAATCCGAGGGTAGTAGTGTGCTCTGCAGTCTCCGGTGGCATCGTCGACAAATAGCGAGGTCGTTTGACGTGATCGAACCGGAGGAGATTCACTGACATGCATTGCATTGGAACTGAGGTCTATCGAGTTACGTCGTTTGTGCGAACATCTATAGCTGTAGGGGGGAAACTAGCCGGAGCTAGTGGGGCCAGGCGAAGTGAGGGCATGCCATTGAGCGACGTCACTTTGAAGGTGTGTCGCCACAGTCTCCCAGCCGGCGTGTGAGGTGGGAGAGTGTGTCTGGAAACTCTTGCGCGAGTCCATGGCTCGGTTGGCCGCCGCGTCCGCCGTCTTGTTGAAGGA
>JAADXM010000411.1:0-19971 GCA_023337775.1 Pythium aquatile | reverse complement strand
GCTAGTTGAAGTGGTGATTCTCCATCCTACACATCAAAGAAACACACATCACACACCACCTGACACTTGTTTCGATCCTTTTCACTGTGTGCGAGGTCGTACATTGGTGAACACGTGGGCATCGGCGCCAGCCTTCAGCAATGCTTCAGTTCCTTGGACCCAATGCTTCTTCGCTGTGAAATGAAGAGCTCGATTCCCGTCCTATCGAGCAGTCAGAATCGCCTCAGTCTTCGATACCATTTCCAGCAGTCACTGAAAACAATAGACGGTTTGTTACCTTGTCGGGCTTGTCGATGGAGGCTTTTGCTTCGGAGTCAAGAAGCAAAAAGAGGCAGCTATTCTCGGATTCAGCGGCGTGGTGTAGTGCCGCTTTCCCGTCCTGCAACAACGAGCTTATGAGCCCCGACTGGATTTGTTCAAGTTGACTCGGCCTTCAACTCACCGCGTCTGTGTTGTTGGGATCCATGCCCAAATCCAAGAGATACTTCACTGCCTCCATCCCCTCGTATGCCGTTGAGCAGGCAACGTGGAGCGCAGTCTTGCCGTCCTAGATCGAGCATACGAGGGTAAGCTCATTTCGTCACCACGATTCGGTCACCTGCGTACTTTTGCAACTGCCTCCATGTCCGCCCCGATGTCGAGAAAAATCTTCAGCAAGTCCACGATACCTCCGTGAGCTGCATAGTGGAAGGTGGTCCAGCCATTGATCTACGAAGGAGTATTGCCTCGGGCATGGTGAGCTAGGCGTTTCTGGATCGACAATTGCTCAGACACGTTACCTTATTGACTTTCTTCGTATCGGCCCCACCACGCACAAGAGCCTGAGCAATGACATCGTTCCCGATGTTAGCTGCACCCTGAAGTGCAGATTTGCCTTCCTGGGTAGGTACCATGCACAGGGTTAAGCAATCAGATGTGGAGGGCCGTTGTAGAGATATTCCACAAACCTCGGTAAGGGCGTGTATATCGACTCCTTTTTGCAGCAGCAGCTCGACAGCCTCTACACTCCCGGCAGACGCTGCAGTATGCAGCACCGTCCAACCAGCCTATCTCGGAATCACCAAAGTAAACACCCATCTTCTTCCCTTCTTCATCCTCAAACTGTCATGAAGACGAACCTTGGTGACTGCGTGCACATCTGCGCCAAGTTCAAGCAGCAGCTCGATCGTCTTTGTAGCACCCGCTTGAGCTGCCATGTGGATAGCAGTGTTCCCATCCTACAGTAACATCCTCAGATTTTTAGACAAGAACTCGGATCGCACAATGCTTGATAACGAAGACGAACCTCCCCCGCTGAGTTGATAGTGGCACGTAGCCCATTCGCGAGCAAAAACTCGACTGCCTCTTTCGATCCACTGAGAGATGCGTAAAATAGAACTGATTCGCCATCCTAGCGCATACCGGAACATCCAATCTGGTCAGTGCGAGGATCGTTTTGCTTCTGTGAGCTCACCCAACAGATCTTACGGTCGTCAGGGAGTGTACATCAGCCCCACGCTCAACGAGAAGTTTCATCGTCTCCAAGTCACCCGACCAAGCGGCATGGTGCAGTGGCAGTCGGCCGTAACTCGTTGCAGCACTCACGTCAGCGCCTGCATCCAATAGAAGCTCGACAACAGATCGATGGCCGCGCCAGGCAGCCAAGAAAAGTGGTGTCTGCTGCCACGCGTCCCCTGTATCGGCCTGTAGACCGTTGTCAAGGAAAAACTGGACCGCATCCAACTTGCCGTATTCCGCAGCAACGTGGAGCATACTTTGTCCATCCTACCATGCGTGCGCCACGTTAGTAAGAAGCAAGCCAACCACCTCCCGCCACTTGAGTCGATACAAACATACCTCGTCTAGGCTGTCCAGTTTTGCTCCTCGGTCAACGAGAAGCTTGATCGTGCCCATATCACCCGAAAGCACAGCACCGCGCAGTGGCGTCCAACCGTTCGGTCTCGTAGTGTTCACATCGGCGCCTTCATCCAGGAGATACGCGGCAACTGATCGATGACCCGTCACAGCAGCTCGATAGACGGGGGTTCGATCAGCCTACAAAAAGTCCATGACACGGTCTTTATATGACGGCACCGACTCACCAAGGTCGCATCACCGCACCTCATCTTTAGCGTCTAGCTCAGCTCCACTTGCTAGAAGCTCCTGCACAGCACCCAGAGACCCACACGCCGCTGCTTGATGCAAGGGCGTTCGACCAACCTATTCATTTACATGGTTTCATACCATTTGCCGTGTCCGGTCAGCAGCCGCATTGTTCCTGACGGTGCCGTTATCCCGTAAATGCTGGTAGCATACCTGGTTACAGAAATCCACCTCGACTCCCGCCTTTACCAAGTACTTGATGGCGTCCACGTTGTCCACCGACGCCGCCACGTGCAAGAAGGAGCATCCGTCCTACAGTCAGTAACCCCGCATTGTTCAGTAGTCAGCCGCAATCCTGTCGATGCCATGAGAGTAGCCGCTTCCGTGTGGCGTACAATAGTTTCGTCCTCATCGAGAAGCTTCGTGACGAGCTTAAGGTCAGCACCGTTCTTCACGAGACTCTGCAACACTCCATCACTCTTCGCCTTGACAGCCACGTGCGCGGGCGTCCAGTCGTCCTACAACATCCCTCCTTTCCTGATCAGCACCAACTTCTCCGTCATCCATACCTTCACGCAGCGCGCACCTCATTCCGGACGTCCACATCATCAAACCCGGTGATCATGAGCATGTCCACGAGCGCCGCTTCTCCACCAGAGGCTGCGGCATGCAGCACTGAGTCCCCTTGCTATCATGCACAGATGTTTCCATCCATTAACGCGTGAGCATCGAACGTCATCACGATCGGAATGCCGCACCTTGTTCTTCACATCCAGTCGCGCACCAGCGTCCAGCAGCCATCGCACGACCGCGACATGGCCGTGCGCGCACGCAGCATACAGAGTCGTATCGCCATTCTACTCAGCAGCAGAAGCAGTACCGTATTGGTCTCGGCACAGTCCCATCAAGCACACCAGAGATCAACATCTTGTCGATTACCTCGTCCTGCGCGTTCACATCTGCGTCTGGCCGCGCCAGCAGCTCCTCGAGCTTCGCCAGTGCACCCGCAGCCGCCGCCTGCACAAGATCCGCGCCTTGGCCCTCCATTCTCGTCTTGCTCTCGTCCGCGAGTCAGTCAGCTTCCTTCGTCCTGCTCTCCCTCAACAGTGGACCTGCATAGATGGCTACACTGCCTTTCTTGCTGTATGAAAAAATATGATTTTTTAAAGCAATACAAATATCAAGTGGTATCACGTCGCATGTATAGGGAATATGGATACCTGCCCATCCGAAGGATGCTGATTTGGGTTCACGTGTTGGATTGGCTGAATAAAATCCAGCCATTTCATCATGTTAACCTAAATCAGTTCCCCACAGGGCTGGCACACTTCAAGGCCGTTTGTTCGATGCTTGAAGACGGCCGCCGACAAGGCGTACGCGCCCAATCTAAGCAGTACCGCAAACGCAAGCTCAACGAGATCCTTGGAGTTGGCATATTGCATGTGCCCGTAAACAAGGATCTTCGCAGGCGTCGCCCATGGGAATCAAGCAAGAGAAGTTTACACACTCGATGGGTAAGCGTGGTTAATGTCAACATGCAAGATCAAGCCTCGCCTCAATGCGTCTTTCCGTGTGTCGAGACGCAAGGATCGCGACTTTGATCGCCGAGAACGCGCCACTCAGTTGTCGATTCGGCACAAAACGACACGCTCCATGGAGGCAGACACACTCGTTTCCAGCGTCACCTTGACTGGATCACAATGAAACGCGAGATCGGCGTCAACAGAGATGAGCGGGCGAAGCTCCACTTGGCCCTGGCCGATGAGTCTACACAAACGCACACAAAGGCATTCAACATCAGCTACAGCGTAGTGGTCAATTCCTTTGGATGGTACCGGAACTCACTTGGTCCAGCCGATACGACTGCGTCGCTTCACGTTCACCACGAGATGGCACTCCTGCAGCATCTCCGCCGAATCGATCGCGTCCAGTGCCATCGACAGCGATCGCCACGATGGCTGCACGTTGCTGTCAGCGTTGGTCGACGTCGCGCCAGTCGCCAGCGATGTTTTGTGGTTCTTGTAGAAGAGCTGCCACGTGCAGTACGTCTTGTACCAGTCCCAGTCGGTCAGCCCACTCACGGTCTCGATGCACAGACGGAGACGAAGCTTCGATCCGCTGCGTGGCGACGATTCCGGCTCGTGGTGTGGCTCAGAGCTGGTGCTGGCGGATGTCGTCTTGTCCGTCGAGTCGGCTTCGAACCGCGGTTGGCACGGCGTCAGATCGTCCTAGAGCATACGGATCTCTTTGATGTGCGCCCACACGTACTCGCCCTTCGACGTAGCTGCGCATTCCAGGTTGCAGATCTCGGTGATCGATTGCTCGTCCAGACTGTAGTTGTGGAGCTTGAGCAGGTCTCTCAGCACGGCCATGGCACCACCAGGGGACAACCCAGAGCCGGCCGAGGTCTGGATAACGTTACCCGAGTCCGTCGTCATATCCAACCGCTCGATCAGGCTGTGGATCTGCGTTGCTTGCTGGGTCTTGGCCTCGAGACCAATGCATATAACAGAACGAGGTAAGTAGAGCCCATGGACTTTGCGCATGGAATTCCTTACGCGACACTGCGCCGTCAATTGCTGTCTGGAGAATCGGCACCGACAGCGAGCTCGACACCACGTTGGCCAAGAGGGAGACGCCCGCCTATACAGACACCAGAACCAGTCAGATCCGACCCACAATACTGTACACGATCCACGAGCCGTACTTACTTTGATCTTCGATCCGTGCTTGGCCAAAATCTCCGGCGGCACCTCGATCTCGATAGGCACGTGGTAGCATCGACCCGACAAGTCACTCAGCATCCGCAGCAGTGCGACATGCTTCTCGGCGTCGTACTCCAGCGACCACAACGCTGGGTACCGCCGTTGTGAGTCGCCCGTCACCACGAGCTTTTGCAACACGGTGAGCTTGTCATGCACGAGAAGCATCAACTGCTGATCTTGGAAAGTCGCGAGGTTTTGCCACGCTCGATTGTTGTACCACTCGAGATCTGGTGGCAGCCGTGGCATCTGCGTGCGCAAGGCGTTCACGTCCCGTACGGCCTTGGCTGCAGGGGCGAGCGAGTGACGCGTACCATCGACGACGACGTACCGCGATACGGGCAAGCCAGAGAACCCATCGAGCACCTTCTCCAGTTTCATCAGGTAGTAGCGCATATTGAGCCACGCGAGGTCGGCATTCTCACTGGCAACATCGACGCGAACCACGTCGTACGTGGATGTTCCTGCGTGCAACGTGATCCACGACTGGAACTCGGGGCAGCACGACTCAATGCAGTTCGCGCGCACAGATCGCTTCAGGAAAGCCGCGTCGCTCTCGACAGCGAACTGCACGAACATCGAATCACTCAGATCCGCCGAGATTTCGTATTCCCAACAGTGGTGGTAGTTGAGCGAAGAACCTCCACTACTAAGACGTATAAGGTCGTCTTTTGAACTCGGTAGCGTTCGGGCGTTCACAGCAGCGGCCTCGAGCTGCACATTCCAGTAGCTCGGCACGATGAGATCCGACTCCGACTCCATCACGCCGTCGTCAGCTGAATACGCCAGCTGGAACCGCTTCAGCAGCATCTTGAATGCGTACATCATCTCTCTGTCCATGTGCTCCCACAGAGGCAGGGTCTTCAAGAGCGAATGAGTCACACGGCCATCAAGACAAAGCTGCTCTTCCGTGCTCGCTTGGTTCTCAATGGTGGCGCTGCTTTTCTTGGTGTGCTCGTGACTGATGACCTGACGCACAATGTCGATGACAAGCATGGGGTCCAAGATGGTGTAGTCACGCAATACCCCCGCGTCTTCGTGCTCGTACCAGATCACATCGCCCAAGTCGTGTAACGTTTGCAGAATGACGCGGCATTCCTCGGGCTCCAGACCATCGACTTCATCCGTCAGCTTCTCGCTCAAACGCCGACACGACATCATCCCTTGATCGATGCGACGCTGACCGTCGCCTTGCTGAGCCGCTGTGGCGCGCAAAATCGTGATCGCTTTGAGCACACGCGAGTACTTGCTCCACATGGGAAAACCCCTGCCGCTTGCCTCAATCTAGTGTTGTAAACCGCGACGCACAGCCTCGATAGAGTCGTGACGAGTGACACTCACCACGATCCATCGATCGGACGCAAGGTGGGTCAGCTTCTCAACGAGTTCTTGCAAACGCGCATTGTCTCCAAAGCCTTGGCCGACTTGAGTAGTGCTTCTGTCGGTGAATCTACCAGTCATCGTTGTCTTGATGCCGTACTCTGCTTCGATCTCGCGGATGTAGTTGAGCTTCCACTTGTAGATTCTCGACTGCAGATCACGCCACACGCGAGCGGAATCCTTCTCTTCATCCTTCACAAATCGGCTTTCGTCCCGAGCACGAGAAACTCGGCGTCAACTTGGTGAGCGAAGATCGTGCGCACCCAACGGAACACGTAGCGGCTCAGGAACCGATCCATAGCCGCTTCAGCAGCCACTGACCGGAGTGACTCGGCGGCGTTGAGCTGCTTCGAATATGCGTCCACGTCGACGACCAGAACGTACAGTGTACGACGCGAGAAGAACAGCGAGTGGGCGACCTGGTAAACGTCTTGCCCTGCAAAATCCCAGAAAGTGACCTCGTCATGTCTCTGCTGGTTCGCATCTGCTGTGCTTTCGACTGCTTCGCCATTTGATTCTCGAGTCGCAGTGGTGAGGTCGTCTGTCGGTTTCTCGTCCGATGCTCGAAATGAAGTTGCCACGAGATCGACGCCGATCGTGCGATCCTTGGCGTCCATGAGAAACGGCTTCATAGTCCCGATGGATCGCACGAGACTGCTTTTACCCCACTCACTCGGCCCCACTACACACACTTTGCACCGGTAGACGAGCTCATCGGCGCTCGAGTTGATCGCGTCAGCGAGATATGATCTCACGGACACCTCACCTCGCTCGACGGCTTCAACAGGAACAGTGGTCAGCTTCGCCGCCCCGTCTCGATACTGAAGCTCCCAATGGAGGATACAAGCTCGCAGTCCCGTGAGAAACTGCAGACGTTGATACCGCCCATCAGCTGCATCCACTTCGCTTCCATCGGTTTCTTCTTTCATTGCCATCATTTGCTCTTGGCACTTGGTCGTCCATTCCGCTCCGGCGTTGCAGAGTGCAGATACAGTCAACAAAGCGGAGCTCTCTGACTTTGAGAACACAGCCAACTGAAGCGGCGTCGCGCCATCCTACGTAACAACGAAAATTATCATGTGATATCCAGTATGCTTTCCTGCCTCTCCTCATCAGGTGTGGTCGTACATTGGTGAGGGCATGCACATCAGCACCAGCATCCAGCAATGCTTTTGTTCCATGGAGGTAGTCGTTGGATGCGGCAATGTGTAGTGGTTTATTCCGTTCTGCGTGTCAAAATTGCATCAGCCCTCGAGCCTTCTACCGAGCAACACTAAGAACAAAGCGTCTTGTACCTTGTCGGACTCGAAAATGAAATCAGCAGCTCCAGCTTCCAGAAGAAATGAAACACACTCACCCGTCCTGATATTGGCGGCGTGGTGCAATGCTGTACGCCCCTCCTATCAAAGTAGCCACAAGTGAGCAATATAGTCCAATTAGTTGACCCATAACTCTGCTTTGAACTCGCCTCATCGGTGTTCTTCACACTCATCCCCAACCCCACGAGATACTCGACGACCTCTTTATTCCCTCGGTGACAGGCCATGTGAAGTGCACTCCTGCCATCCTAGAACATGTACAAACATCGTTAGTCAGCCGTGTCCAGCGTCCTTCTCACTTGAAATATCGACATACCCTTGCGACTGCATTCACATCTGCGCCGTACTCGACGAAGAGTTTGAACGTCTCTAGATCAGCGTTCAAAGCCACGTGGAGAACGATTGGTCGGCCAATTTGCTACAGGAAAACACCCCGTTAGCTAGGGTCGAATTAAAAAAAAAATCCAGCGCGCTTCTACCTCATAGATTGCGTTGGGGTCGGCTCCTTCACGCAAGAGACATTCCACAGCAGCATAAGCAGCAGCATCATCCTTGCCGAATATAATCGGAACCAAAAGGATCGGCATGCCCGCCTACTGTCATTGAAACCCACCGAGCTATCAGCTGCGTGCACACTTCGAAGTGACCATTGCAAATACGGGGACGTCTCACCTCGTTTTTGGCGTTGACATCAACGCCTTTGCGTACAAACAGCTCAATTGCTTCAAGACTGCCTAAAGTGGCACAATGAAGTACCGAATTCCCGTCCTGACGCGTCAGCATGGGTATCACGTCAGCATACTTCACCATAACAGTCAAGTCGCTTTCGTGACGTACCCCGTCGATTGCATGCCAATCAGCGCCGGCCTCAAGCAACAATTCGATCGTCTTTGCGTCGCCTCCTTCAGCTGCATTATGGATAGCAGAGGAGCCACGCTACCGTTACGACACATAATCTCGTCGTCAAACGATGATCAACCTGTGGCTCGCCCGACCAAACAAACGCACCTCATCCAATTTGTTGATATCCTGGACATCACCATGGCGGATAAAGAAGTCGACCGCCTCTCTCGATCTATGTGAAGTAGAGATTCGCCATCCTAATATACAACAGAAACTCATGGTCAGCAACCCGTTTACGACCGATTCAAAAATTTTGCCACTCAAGCACCTTCGTGAGGATGTGCAGATCCGCCCCACGCTTGATGAGCAACTTGATGATCTCTGTATCACCCGACTTGGCTGCCTCATGGAATGCTGTCCAGCCGATCAGGTCCGCACTGTTCACGTCGGCCCCTTGATCCAGCAGAATCTCGACCACTGATCGATGGCTCTCACCGACAGCTAGCAAGAGAGGAGTTCGATCGTCCTGAGTACAGCTGCACATCAGCGAGCGAGCTCAACAGTCAGCGTCCATGACGGCATTTCAACAACCGCACCTGATCTCTAGCTTCTAGCTCCGCTCCGCTCGCCAAAAGCTCGCCGACAGCGCGAATCGCCCCACTGGTCGCGGCATGATGTATGGCCGTCCCACCGCTCTACTCAACTAATCAGCACTCGTTCCGAACGACGATCGCGTTTACAAGTATTGGACGCGTACCTCGCTTTTGGCGTCGACCTCCATTCCCACCTCCTGTAGCAAGAACCTGATAGCGTCGACGTTGTCTGCCATGGCTGCCACGTGCAAGGCGGAGCATCCCTTCTAGAACCACCAACCACGAGCATTCAGTTGATACAGTAGCCCTTCCTCGGTGTCTGGAGTCCAGACTTCCACACCTTTTCGTTGGAATCCCCATTCGAGACAGCGGCTACCAGTGTCAAGTCGGCGCCATGCTTCACAAGGCCCCGCAACACCTCCATACTCCCACCCGCCTTGAGAACTGAAAGAGCTGGCGTCCATCCATCCTGCACAACATCCACCCACTCAACTCATCAGCACCAACTCTTCAGCACGAGCAGCTACTCAACTTGCACCTCGTTCTGGACGTCCACAGGTTCAAAGCCCGCAGCCATGAGCATATCCACGAGCGCTGTGTCTCCCCCACAGGCCGCCGCATGCAGCACCGAGTCCCCTCCCTATAACAGTATAGTAGCATCCATCCATCAGCCTAGTCACACACACAGAGTCACAGGGTCGGAATGCCGCACCTTGTTCGTCACATCCAGTCGCGCACCAGCGTCCAGCAGCCACCGCGCGACCGTCACGTGGCCATGCGTGCACGCAGCACGCAGCGCTGTGTTCCCTTTCTACTCAGGAGGAGACGAAGAAGCAGCAAGCGTAAACCCACAACACACGCAGGAAGTCAACGCCTTGTAAACTACGGTACCTCATCCTGCGCATTGACGTCCGCGTAGGGCGTCGTCAGCAGCGCCCGCAGCTCCGCCAGCGTACCCGCAGCCGCCGCCCGCACCAGCTCAGCGCCTTGGCCGTCCATTCTCTCTCTCTGCTCTTTGGTCCGTCAGTCGGCTTCCCTCCTTCTGCTCTTTTTGTAGCCAGCGTAACCTTGTGAGGAAGACCTGCTATAGAAGGCATAGCCTTTCCAGCTAGAACCGGTATGTATCATATTATGATTTAATACTGATACAAAGTTATAGCATGTCGCATGTAGGAGTGAAGACAGATCCCTGTTCATTCGATAGACGCTGATTTAGACCGCGATGTTGGATTGGCTACAATGACGGGAGCTGATGATGCAGGAGCCACAAGATGTGATGCCGCCAGTAAAGATCGAGGAGGCGTCACAAACAGCAGCATGTTCATCGGCGCCAAGCTGCCGGCCGCAGTGATGCAAAAAAAGATCTTCCCCAGCCTCTCTAAGACACATGAAGATCTACTGTTTCAACAGGATGGTCGATGCCGCAGCCAACGTTACGATGGACTCTGGACTCTCGGCAATCAATGCAAACTTTCCATCCCACCACCCGGCCAGCATGGGCGGTGCTTCAAGCTCATCTCCGCGGTGACCTCACTCAGTGGCGGGCCTCTACTCATCCAGGCTCCTCTAGCTCCGGCAAGTCCTTGCATTCCAGCTCTTGTAGTTCACATGTTGTATTATTAATAACTCAATAGACTTCAGTTGAAAAAAAAGAAAGAAAGAAGATCTACTGTCCAAAAATAAATTAGATTTTATGAATGACACGCAAGTGCACTGTGTGCCTCGTTCACAATCCCCCAGAAAGCGAGCGATGGTTCCCAGAGAACTTCACACGGGCGATCCGCGTCGTCCACGTCGCAGCGAACGCGAAGATGTGAAGACTCACCAAGGAGGTGGGCAGTCGCAGCATGTGGCTTGATGTCCTGGCTCTTTTGCTTTCGTGGTGGTTGCCAGCCTCTACGTGGACGGTACTCAAGAAGGCGAGGCGGCATTTCAAGGCAACCAGGGTCATGATACGCTGTCCGTGGGCCTCGTCAAGGTCTGCGTTCACTGCTCTGTGAGTCTTACTGTGCAACACGATCTCGCAGCGAGTGATTCGCGTGTTGACACGAAGCATTTCCCTGGTGAGAGAGATGATTGAGGCGCACTGCTCATCATCGTGGCGAGAGCTGAGACCCAGATGCAGCGTGCTCAAATGCTTGGAAATCGGCTGTTCGGGGTCGACCAAGGCGTCAAACAATTCCTTGTACACTGCCATGTTACTGATGAACAAGTTGTTCAGGTACAGGGAGCTGAGGCGGAGGCTTGCGCGGGTACTGGTACGGAGAAACGGAGCAAACGAGTCCAGCTCAACGTGTGTGAGCACCAGTTCCCGAAGTGTTGGCGCGAAGGCGTCGCCAGCAGCAATCACGACAGTGTCCAACAGCGGCACATCATCGGTGGAAACGACGAGTCGAGTCAGCTGTAGGCGGTCTCGAACGGCGAGCAACAACGCTGCCACGACTCCAGAACTGGCCGTCGGCACGGACGAGATAGCCAGCTGAAGAGTTGAGATCGAGGAAGAACGCTGCGTGCTAGCACTTGAATCTATCTCGTCGCCAGCCAGAGTTTGCTTGATCGCTTGCACGTCTTCTTCCAGCAGAACCCATTCTTGAATGCACAGCTCTTTCAGTTTGTGAGCTGTCTTGGTGCCCAAGATCACGCGGGCTAGAGTAGACCACCTCGCGAAACGAAAGGAAGATTCACGCGAGCTGTCTTGTAGGACGCCATTGAGAGACAGCGATTCGAGCGGCGTGGCCTCGACGACTGCTGCATACACTGTTTCCAGGGTCTCTGGAGTGATGGGGTACTCCAAGACCAACTTGCGAATTTGTGGAAGCTTCGATGCGCTGCCGAACAGCTCACGAAGCTCCTGTGGTTCACCAACGTTCCCGCCGAGGTGCACTTTCTCAAGAGGTGTCTTGGCGGGGAAGTTCTGTACGATGGATTGAAGCGTTTCGGGGTGCCGAATACCTTGCAGAGTGACGCCTTCCATTAAACAAGGTGCTGTGGGTTCTCGGTTCCAGCCTTCCAGCGCCTTGAACAGCATCGCCAACTTAACGCGGCCCTCGTTATTGCTCGCCGATGGACACACGACATCGACTCGCAGCTGTATCAACTGTGATGACATTTTCTCTGCCTCCATCTCGCGATCACTGCTCACCGCAGACTTGATCTTTCGTTTTGCTCGCTCGAAGTCGTCTCCGAGGTGCTCGTCTGGTATGCACAGTAGCCTCAAGACCTCGCTTATTCCGGCGACTGAGCCGGCCAAAACGACGGCGAGCCCTTCACCGTCGCGGATATTCTGTCGCAGCTTGGATTGTGCTCGCCTGCGATCTCCGATTGACATGCGGCTACTCCCAAATCCACAGAGAAGACGGAGGAGCGTGGCCTCGAGAAGATCGTCTACGACTCTGCACGTATCCACGAGTCGAATGAACTGAGCGACGGTCTCAGAAAGCTCACGTAGATTGCCAGCCAAGTGGTCACGGTCATTCGATTCATCCACGTCATCGAGGTCATCCGACTCCGACTCCGTATCCACGAACTCGAGACCCCCAGCGCTTTGGATTTGGCCGATAGAAAGGCGCAATGTGAACGCGTCTTGTGTGTAGCACTGCTCTGGCTCCGTGTAAGAAGCCTGGCGCGCCAGCTTCCGGACCCATGGTGACAGCGCGTCGTTTACTGCGTCCTCCATTGCGACGCGCCTCTCTCTCTTGTGTGTTCCGATTGTGAAGAAGCCGTTGCCCGTGTGGGCAACTCATTCGTACTTAGTGCAGCTGGGTTGACCAGGGTTCAAGTGTCTATGCGACGATATCATTGGCTCCTTGAAGAGCGCACCTCATCTTTTGAACCAATCATTCGCATTCATATCCAATGGGAGGCCCTCACACTGTGACGAGCAGCTCGAAACAGCACCGAGCCTTCTCGGACGCTGCCCCCATGTCCACGATTCGAGGCAGGCAAAACTCACGGCGTAGATCGCCTGCCTGAAATCATGGAAAGCGCCTTGCTGATTCAATTGGCTTGACTTAATGTAATGAAAAATGCAGAGTGATACTGGGATTTCAACGCGCTTGGACTCGGACTGGGGCAACATCTAGTTTGTGGAAGGGGATTCTTGAATCAAGAATCTTGACGCAATCACGGGCGACCTTGGAGCTGCTCGAGATACGAAGCGAATCCTTGCTCCCAACAAAACCGCCCGTGCAGCGGCCGCGGCGTTCGTTTGGTGACACGTGAGCGGGAGGAAGACGACGCCGAGAATCGCGTGGTGTGGCTGAAAACTGGAGGAGACGATGAACATCGAAGAGAGCGCGGCAACAAACAGGCACACACGTCGGAGTTGTTGCGGTTGACTTGCGGAGATTGTACGGAGAAGACGAGCAACGAAGACCTTGATGGCCTCACCGACGACAAGCGACGTGGTCGCAACGATGAACAGATCGAGATTACTGGTGATGCTGACCTTGGGCCACTGGACGGCCTGGACTACATTCGACCGGAAGATGCTAACGAAAGTGGTGGCGTTGATCACGAGTGTGAACGGCAGCACGTAGCAGCCAGTCCAGTACACGAACCGCGACTCCACTGGGAGACGTTCCCAAGAGTCAACCGTGTGAGCGATGGTCTTGGAGTAGATCCATCCGCAAGCCGCCAAGAGGACAGTAACCTCGCTGCACAAGTCGCCCATTGTTCCTGGGAAAACAATTGCTGGGTGGTGATTCACGAGCCGGACGAACAGGAATCCAGTACCAACGAGGACACCGAAGAGCCAAACTACTTTCGCATGACGCAGCAGCGAACACCCAGCGTTGAAGACCGTGACCAAAGCCAGTGTGGGCCACGACCGATAGTGGAGGTCGAGGGTTGTGATAGCCTTCTCAGAGTATGGAGGCGACAACGCGGCGGTCGACTCAGCTGTGCCTGTGACAACTTCAAACGTCAAGAGCTTGAACTGATGAAACGAGCTCATCGATACATTCGTACCAGAGCTGAAGTCGATGATCCAGCTACCGTGTGCGTTTGTCCCGCCTCGATGATCGGTGACTCCAACTTGCAAATCGAAGTGGCGTGCATCTGAGATGTTCGGGGACAGCGACGACTCGAAACCTAGAGTATACAAGGGTGACATCAGATCAGCCACCTCGTATCCACGGATCCATAGATTCAGTGTGCGTGCGTACCGTCGAGCATGGCATCGGCGGCGGTGGGACTACAGAGCCCCTGCTCAGAAGCCGCAGTATGCACGAACCACACGAGAACTCCCATCGCGACGCCCACGTACATCCCAACGGCCCACCAAAGGTTTGGACCGACTGAAGTGCTGGTGCTTGTTGGCTGGAAAAGCTCCTGGCTCTTGCTGGTCGGGATCTGCGACGTGTTCGCGGGGGTATCCACTTGTCGTGCTTCGTCATCAACCTTCGCGCGTACGACTTCAGGTGCTGTCACGGCACCACGACGTTGCGGCGCGTGGCGGCGCAATGTCTTGTACAGTGGTTTCGCTTTGACGAACCATGGTTCATCGTAGAACGCGAAGATGTGTCTCCACAGCGCGCTGGGTAGGAGATGCGGTGGAGTTCCCTTGGTAAATGTCGATAAGATCGCCAGGCGTGCTTCCAGGTAAAAGTCCAGCGGCTTACTAGCAGAGCTTGAACTTTAACCGATCTTCGTCACGGCGAGAGTGAACGGAATCAGCTCAGGAGCACCGATCTCGTCCAGCCAGTTTTCCTCAAACTGATACCTGGATACCCGCATCCCGTCGAGGCGGATCTGGCTGATAGGGTGACTTGCGGATCGTCGGAAATCCAACGACAAGTCGAAGCTGCGGGGCCCCCACACGCCCGTCACGCTTGAGCGAATGGCTTCTCCGATGCAGACGCCAGTGGCCGATCCGTCTGGCAGAACCTCGACGTGGATACGAAGCGGACTCCACCACTCGCGACCATTTTCGTGCAACCTCTTCATCAGATGACGGGCACGCGCGTGATGACAGAGCCGTCGCTGGCTCGCTTGACGAAGGCGAGCGTGGCGACGTACTCGCCAAGAGCCGAGTCGTGCTGGATGTCGCTCAACTGCACTGCAACCGGCTCAAATGGCAACGTTTCCGTCGCGTCGGCTGAAGCTCCGGGGTGAATTGAAGCCCCGCGGATGGATCCGTGGGTGCGGAACACCAGCTCGTACTGCGCGGAGGCGTCTCCGTCCACGCGCATACTCAGAACCACGCGGAAGACGATGAATGGAGCACGCATCATCAGCATGTTGCTCGCCGTTGCCGTTGCTTTTTGGCTTATTTGCTGGGCGCCAATTTTGTTCGGATACGTACGCGATGTGGACTACACCAAGTACCAACTTTCTGATTGACTTGCCGTTTGTATGGAAAAAGTGGTTCCAGTGCTCACACGTCGCAGGATGGGGGCATTTCCTGGTCATCGCGGTCCATGGCGTCGGTAATCTCACTGGTGGTCTGCCATTGGCAAGCTCCGCCACTTGAAGCTTCGATCAACGCTACTGTTGAACAACCGTTGATCAAAGCTAGAGCATGGTCGATTTGCCAAGAGGCGCGACTCTTCACGGCAACAGCAGACCACGCCCTCCGCCTCCAACGACCTGCCACTGCTACTGTCGCAGTGCCACACTTCACATTCCTCAGCTCACCAAGCACCAGCCAGCCAAGCAGTATGGACGCCCCACGCATCGACTCTCAAGCCGCCGAACTCCAAGCTCATATGGCGGTTGTTGCCGAGCACAGCGCAACGTACTACTACCATGATTCCAAAGAAGACGTGAGTGATTTCCACAGCTTTGTGTATGTCAAAGCACTCAAAGACACCGGTATCGGCGAAGACGTGGCCGGCCTTCTCCGTTGGCTGGGCACAGTTCTTCATACGGCTGCTATCGCCATTTCTTTCGCCTGCCACATCTTCCAAACCTCATGCCAGTGAAGAGCCACGTCCATGTCGTTCAAGAGTTAAAGTTGCAGTCCCATTTTCCGCCATGTATGGGTGCCAGTGATTCCGAGAAAATCTATGCCGCGTGCCAATCCGCGCTGCAGGCGCGTGGATATGACGGATATCGGTGTGAAGGACAGGAGACCTACATCGACAGCACCAAGTTGGAGTTGAAGTTGGTCGTCATCAACCAGGCAAGGGTGGATCAGGATCAGATGGACGAGTCAAGGCAACAGACGATCGACGCGATGTTCAAAGAGGAGGGAGAGTGAGTGGCAATAATCGACCATCTTCGCTTGGGCGGTTCGCCTGATCAAACCACACAGCAAATCCAAAGAGACGTGAATAGCTACCTACCGAGCAACTGGCCTGTCATATAGAGCACTCGCTTCATGTCGACGTTATTGGACTCATGCTTGTGTGGTATCTTGCTTCTTGTGTTCCCACAACTCAAGCATCTCGGATTGTCTTACTATACGTGGCTGAGCACGGAGTTTTTATGAGTTGCCGTTTCCGTCGTGACTGATCTCTTCGATGGGCGACCTTGACCCTGTATGTGTCACTTGTTGGCGTGTTATCCGGATATATCCTTTTCACTTGCGCTTCTTCTTGGCCTTGGCGTGCTTCCGTCGCCGTAGCTTTTCGCGCTGCTCCATTTCTTTCTGGTCGAGCAGCTTCTTGATCTGTATATCCAAGTACTTGACGACCTCTGTCCTTTCAAAGATCTTTGCTCCACGGCGTGCATCGAAAACTCGGTCTCCGACCTTGGTGTTCTCACAGAGAAACTCCACCACATCTATATGGCCGTTGCGAGCAGCTCGAAACAACGCCGAGTCCTCCCAGTCGGTGCCCTGACGACGCGAATGCAGGAACTGTACGACATCAAGGTGGCCTTTCTCAGCGGCCTCCGCGAGAGCCCACGATGAGCAGCCTTCCGTTCGATTGGCATGCAGAAACTCCACGACGTCCATATATCCACGCCGACAGGCAGCACTCATGGCGTAGATCGTCGCACCTTCACGTCGATGCTCGTGTAGGAACTTGACAACGTCGAGATGGCCATTAGCAGCCGCTTGGTCCAGTGCGTACACCGTGCATCCTTCCGTCCGATGCTTGTGAAGGAACTGCACCACTGGTAGATGTCCGTGTGCGGCGGCCTGGTCCATGGCGTCCTTCGTACAGTGTTCTGAGCACGCCTCGTGTAGGTACTTGAGGACATCGAGGTGACCCACAATGGCCGCCTTGTCCAGCAGTCCTTGACAGTATCGACTCTGTCGGCTTGGAAGCTGGTTTTCATGCAGGAACTGAACGATATCAACGTGACCCCACTGCAGTGCGCCCGTAATGATAGCCGAAGTCTCGAACAGCTCAGGTCGCAAGTCGAATAGACACTTGATCACGCCCAAATAGCCCCGCTCAGCCGCAGTCTTCGCTGTCTCGACGTCCACACCTTCGACACACAAGCTACAATGCTCCAGCAGCCACTGTAAAGCCTCGTGGTGGCCTCGCAGTACTGCTGTCTTGGCTGCGTGAGTGTGGTATGCTGTACTTTCTCGCCCAGCGTCATGGAGCCACTCGAGCACAGGGACTTGGTCGCATTCCACCGCCCAATGAATGGCTTCATGGAAGCTAAGCAGGCGCATTGACTGGTAGTACGATGAGCTCAGAGACAGCGTATGCAGCGCCGTCAGCATGGCGACGTCACCGTCGGCAATCGCGATTGAGACCAACTCGCCGGTCTTCGGAAGGGTCATTCTGTCGGCTTCGTCATCGTCAGTGTGGGTGCTGGTCCAGAGGAGACGGTGGTGCTTCCAGTACGCGTAGAATCGACCTGGAAGACCCGCTTGGAAGGACGTGATGTGGTCGAACAGCGACGCGTCAAGAAGAACTCGCCCACTCGTCTCCATGATCCTCAGTGGTGCTCGTCGGTGTTCGGGTTCTGAAGGAGTGGACCACATAGATGACTCAGACTCATTTCTGATGCGCATAAGACCTTGACGGTACTGCACCTTCGTTCAGCAACGCAAGACAAATGTGACTTGCTTTCATAGGACAGTTGCCAAATGAGGACTTCTTGTGAGGAGCACTGTACCCATCCACGACTCCGCTTGCGTCAGTGTGGTTCACTTCCACCACCCACAGGTTTGCCTGCTCTTGAGACAGCGCGATACTGCGTCCTCAAGTATCGACGGCACCGTGGATTCCCACCGCAGACGACGCGAGCTGCTTCCCATTCCGTGTACTGTGCATGGCCGTACGACGTGCAGCGCCGTGCCTCCGGACCTTCCGACGGCGGTGGTGTCGTGCTTGTTTGTATACGGTCCTCGTATACATTGTTTGTGGGCGGTCTCACTCTGCTAACCGGACGGACGATGAGGAATGACTCGATGTCTGATACCCGTGGGCGTTGTATCTTCCGGATGGCCGCGTATTTTCCTACCTTGAAGGCGGGCATGCGACGAACACGGACGCATGAAGTGACCATCCTCACCAGGTCATAGGGTGGTTGGGAGCGTGGAGCGGAAGGAGTGGGGGAGACATCATTGCGTGACAGTCCAAGAGCCCACACAAGCTCATGGAGAACAGTGACCAGATCCTGCGTGATGAAGACGTCGCCACGCCTTCGAGCAGCAGTCTCTTCAAGCCAGACCCTATGAGCATGAGATATACGCCTCGAGAAGCCCCATCGTCGGGAACAATTGCCAACCAACTCGCGTACAAGCACGTGGAGCCGTCTGACGAACCATGTATGGAAGATATTCCATGGAGTGACCTCGTCTTCTGGCTCGGCAACGCCACTGGACAAGTCGAGTGCTCATGTGCTTCGTGTATTCAACACAGGAGCCACGGACGCGTCGCGGTGGTGGGGCCAGATCACCACGTGCATACCCAACTGTACATCCCGGCCAGTGTGTACAAGCACCTGTCAGCCAAGATCCCGCTGATAGCCGTGCCACGCATTGAAGGCATCAACTGAACAATTGTGTGGACCCTGCAACGTCAGTAACCTCGGATCACAACGACTAGCGCTGCCTCTCTACCGTGGACAAATCACCATGCAAAGGCGATGATACAAGAGAGCCATCGTCGATGATGTCGACTATTACAGTAACTCCGCTGCCTCCCGACGAACACTGCTTCTCTTCCCTCTTCTACACTATAGAGCACGCAGTATCTATAGACACGGTTACTATCTTGTTCAGAGTCGTGCATTACTGTGAAGGACTTGGCTTCGAGAGCACGGGTAGCTGTCCGACTTCTCGGCCGTAAGACTAGACTTTTCGCCTTGCTACAGAAGGTCAAGCTGTGACCAAAGCCATGATTTACTTCGTGTTAAGCTTCCAGATTGGCGATACTACGTGTAATCACACCAAGCTACACAGCAAGAGACACTTACAAGTGACACTCACATTACCACAGCTCACCACGCCAGCACGCGAGTCACGAAGCCCGGTTTCTCCTCCCCGTGGGCGACACGCTTGCGGACCGCTGCCTTCATGCTCTCGCTGTACGTCCATGTGATCACACCCGTGGCGACTGCGATGAGCCACGGCACGCAGGTGACGGCCTCGGCGCCCATGAAACTCTGGACCCCAGGAACGTACACGAAGATGACCACCAGTGCGATTTCGATCGATGCGCCGTAGATCATGGTCGCGTTGTTGAAGAAGCCGTGCGTGAAGATGGACAAGCGACGCGTCTTGCACATCCACACGTGGAAGAACTGGCCCGCCACGAGCGCCACGTACCAAGCTCCGCATGCCTCGTGGAAGATCTTCAGCTGCTGGTTC
This sequence comes from Pythium aquatile, assembly GCA_023337775.1. Lineage (NCBI taxonomy): Eukaryota > Oomycota > Peronosporomycetes > Pythiales > Pythiaceae > Pythium > Pythium aquatile. The sequence continues at coordinate 272 of JAADXM010000411.1, read as the reverse complement.
GCGTCGAAGCAGTCACCATTGGAAGCGCAGAGCACCGGCGCATCGTCCTGCCAGTAGTCGTCCGCGCTCATGTAGAGGTCGCCAAGGGAGAATCCATGACGCCAGTACACCGACATGTATGCGAGGAAGCAGCCAATGACGTTGACCATACCGGCGATCATGTACGAGTACACGAGCAGCGGCGCCGCCATGAGCCGGTCCTTCTTCAGGTCACGAGGCGCGCGACGCATGATGTCGCCCTCAGCGCGCTCGTACGCGAGGGAGATCGCAGG
>JAADXM010000410.1:0-19980 GCA_023337775.1 Pythium aquatile | reverse complement strand
CGCATCAATATCTACACGATCCGCTGCCTCTTGGATGACGACGAAGTCACCATCGCTTCTGCAACAATGTTCGCATTCCAGAGGCGATCCTTGTACTCCAAGAACGTGAGGATCTCGAGCGTCATCGGGCATTGACCGACGGCGCTCATCGTGGTAGGCTTGGACGTAGGTCGTGTGATGGGTATCCGTCCTCCAAAGGTCCTAAAATGTCCTAAACGTCCTAAAGATCATGAACTTTGGCTCGAAACGCGGAAATGATCTCGAGCTGGCCACGCTTGCTAAGCGATACGAAACGGCACCAGATGCCCTTGAAGGCACGTAAACTCCCTCCCTTGTGAGAGATCCATCGCAGAAGAGCAGAGGAGGTGCCCATATTCTCCATCCCGACGAAAATTCGGCGATGACTTGATTTTAGTATGGAATACTTCGAAGTATGTAGGACAAATAGGACTTTTCGGAGATTTGTAGGACAGAATATCAGCTTCCTCGTGCGATGCTTGTTCCTCATGTGGCTGGCGAAGTTGATCTCGCCACCGCTGGAGTTTGGCGACGGCGTGAAACCGCATAGACAAGCAAAAATCTTCGTTGGATCCTCCACATCATCCTCGGGAAGCTCCTGATAGAGAACATCAGCAATTTCGTGCTGCTTTGGCACTCGCAGCGCCATGGCTGGAATGAGTGCGTGCGCAGAGGACGATGCGCCATGCGCTGCGAGTGAGAGGCTCCGATGGCCACTCGTTGTGAACCCCAAAACCTTGGCCCTTATTGGTCAAATATGGGGTGGCCGTCAATAACTTATTGACCGCATATTTGTTGACTATATTGATTCGTCAATAATTTTGTTCCTAGCTCTGCGCGGTAGTATGAGCGATACTGGCCCTCCGGACTTTATGTTCACACTCCATTCGGCCTGCGTCTTTCGCGGTGAGGAAACGCTCCGAGCGTTGACATCTTGGTTCCTCGAGGTGATCTGTGCAGCAAGCTCACCTGGATCTTCGGCGATGTCCCTTACATCTTCGCATACGCTGCGTCCGGATTCAGATGCCATTTGTACGCGCTATACCGAGTCGGATCGACAACGAAGACCGTGGCTGTTGAACTCGGCGTGTTCCAGCTTCAGCGCATGGCCGATCGCTTCCGCTTGCTGCTCGCGCTCTTGCAGATCGGTCGGTTGTTGGAAACCATTTCGATTCGCTGTCCGTCATCGAGCCACCGCCCCACGCCGTAGTGGAGAGGTCATAAGCGTGGACGCGTCCGGTGCTCACAAAGACTTCTCCGCCACGACGGATGCACAGGGTGTACCCATCGATTTCGACCAAGTTGTCGACCATGTAAGTCGCGTGTACAGCGTTCTGGAGTCGTCACGGGTCCCCAACGTGGACTCACTCGTGAAAATCAGTCCGAAAAGTCGAGTGATCACGACGAAACCGCGAGGCAATGCACGAAAGCCAGCCTCGTTAGGCGAACTCTTTTGCGCGCTGCGGTGTGTTCTCGAGGCGCTCGTGGTGCTGCACCGCGCGTCGTGGATGCACCGAGACATCAGGTGGCCAAACGTGCTCCGACGACGCGAAGAAGACGGCGGTGGCTGGTTTCTGATCGACTTCATGGACGCAGCGTCCAGCCCTCAGCCCAGCTCTTCGACGAGTCGACTTGCCACAGAATCGCACGCCCCCGAGATGTTCATGGATGGCGGAACCCACACAACAGCAGTCGATCTGTGGTCGGTGGGTTATCTGATCGATGAGTCTCCTGTCCTCTGGAACGATGCGGGACCCCGCACGCGCTGCTGAAGAAATTGTTGGTCAGGGATCCTCACGACCGGCCGACGGCGGAAGACGCGCTGCGTGCAGTGCTTCGTCTGGAGTCTGAGTCCATGAACGAGGGGGGCGCACGTAGGGGAGACGCGACGCCGTCGAGTTCCAAGCAGGCAAAGTGGTTGAAGCTGTCAGCTTGATATCCGAAAGAGAGTCCACGAGAATCTAGTGAGCCGCGTATGTAGTGATGAGTACGCCGGCTGTACTGTGCGTGTGATGTTTCCAAGCACAGAGCGTGAATACATGTAGTTGTCATTGCTGGGATTTGAATTGGACCAACGCCGGAAAACTGATGGTGACAGTTTGATATCACTATCCGTTTTCCGCCGTTGGTGTTTCCACTACCGTGCACTGTATCATAACGCCCCTGCAAGTGTGGTCTCTGGTGCAGGATACATCCATGGGATGTGACACCCCCACCATGAAACGAATCGGAAGCCACTTCCCTCTACTAGCCTTGGTGGTGGTGCGTCCCTTGGCGCTGGGCAACCACAAGATCTCGCGTGCATCAGTCTCAGGTGTAGCTGACGTCAGTGGTGGACGCCACTTAGTGTGGTCCACGCCACACCAGCACCACAGTGGCCCGTTTTCGCTTGAAGTTCGGCGTTTGCACAACGACCTAGCCTGGGGTCCATTCCCATTCCCACATCCACCCCTCGGCAGTATGTGGCTCGCGCGCGTCGCCCGCTCTTCCTCGTCCTCCGCCGCCGCGCGCGCGTCGCCCGTGTCGCGCCGCGCCATGGCCACCATCGACAAGCCGTTCGTGCCCGAAGAGTACGAGCGCAAGTACCTCGTGGGCAACTACAACGCCGACGGCGTGCGTGGCAAGGAGAACCTTCTCTTCACGCACGGCAACGGCCAGTACCTGTACGACAGCGAGGGCAACCAGTACCTGGACTTCTGCGCCGGCATCGCCGTCTCGGGCCTCGGCCACAACGACGCCGACTGGTACAAGGCACTCGTGGACGCCGGCAAGGGCGTGTGCCACACGAGCAACCTGTTCCACACCAAGGCGCCGCTCGAGCTGGCCAAGACGCTCGTGGACAACTCGTGCTTCGACAAGGTCTTCTTCTGTAACTCGGGCACGGAGGCCAACGAAGGCGCGTACAAGTTCGCGCGGCTCTACGCCAACCGCGTCTCGCAGGGCACGCCGCTCGAGGGCAAGAAGATCGAGTTCATCTCGTTCAAGGGCGGCTTCCACGGCCGCACGGCCGCCGCGCTCACGCTCACGTACAAGCCGTACATCCGCGAGGCGTTCATGCCTCTCGTGCCGGGCGTGCACTACTGCGAGTTCAACAACATCGAGGACGTGAAGAAGGTCATCTCGGACCGCACGGCCGGTGTGTTCTTTGAGCCAGTCCAGGGCGAGGGCGGTGTGAACCCAGCCAAGCCAGAGTTCCTCAAGGAGCTGCGTCGTCTGTGTGACAAGCACAACGCGCTGCTCATCGCTGATGAGGTCCAGGCCGGTCTCGGTCGCACGGGCAAGCTCTTCGCGCATGAGAACTACGACATCACGCCGGATATCATGACGCTCGCCAAGCCTCTGGCCGGTGGTCTTCCAATCGGCGCGGTGCTCTCGGTGAACAAGGTCGCTTCCTGCGTGACCCCGGGCTCGCACGGCACGACGTTCGGTGGCAACCCGCTCATCTGCGGCGTCGCGCAGACGGTGCTGGAGAAGATCATGGAGCCGTCGTTCCTCGAGAACGTCCAGAAGCACGGCAAGCTGCTCGCCAAGGGTCTGCGCAACCTCCAGGACAAGTACCCAGAGAAGGTCAAGCAGGTCCGTGTGCCTCCAGGACCAGGCGGTCTCTTCATTGGCTTTGAGACCACCAAGCCAGTGGGTCCGCTCATCAAGTACGCGCTCAGCAAGGGCGTGATGATCATCTCCGCCGGCGAGAAGTAAGTTATGCCGTCTAGATGTCACAGTGTCGCTGATGTGAGTACTGACTCGTGTTTGTTGTGTGCGTGTCATCTATCCAGTGTCGTCCGTATGTGCCCACCGCTTGTGGTCAACGAGAAGGACATCAACCTCGTGGTGCAGACCATCGACGAGGCCTTCGCCCAAGATCTTCTGTAAGCGCGGCAGTCGAAGCAGTGGTCCTACAAGTAATGAGAACGAGAAGCGTCTCCTCTCTCCCGTCCCCAGCGTTCATTCTGCTAACGGTCGAGTGCTCTAGTGTATTGGATCAGGTGGTAGTATTACTTCTACAGCAATCGGATCTGGGCCTCTGTGAGTGCCTCGACGGCCCAGGTTGGGTAGTCCTTGTCTGGGAACTGCGCGAGCATGAACTGCTGCACGAATTCCTCGAAGTGGCCGTCGATGATCGACTGGCGCATGCGGCGCATGAGCGACAGCATGTACGTGACGTTGTGGTACGTCACGAGCTGCGCACCCACTCCGCCGTCCTCCTTCTTGAGCAGCAGCCGCAAGTACGCGCGCGTGTAGTTCTTGCACACGTAGCAGTCGCATGTGGAGTCGATGGGTCGCTCGTCGTCTTCACACTCGCCGCCCTTGAGCTTGAGCAGGCCGGAGGGCACGATCGCCGTGCCGAAACGAGCCGTGCGTGTTGGCCACACACAGTCGAACATGTCGGCACCAAGAGCTGAGCACACGACGAGATCCAATGGATAGCCGATGCCCATGACGTAGCGTGGCTTGTTCTCTGGAAGGCGCGCAGTGCACTTGGCGACGACGCGCCAGAAGTCGTCCTTGGACTCGCCGCCAGCGAGGCCACCGATAGCGTAGCCTGGCAGGTCGCGCTTGATGAATTCATCCAGACAGCGGTCGCGCATGCCGCCCTCTGAGCAGTCAAGACCACCCTGCACGATTCCGAACAGGTTCTGCTTCTCCGGGTTGGCGTGGGCTTCCATGCAGCGGTCGATCCATCGGATCGTGCGCTCCGTGGCCTCCGCAAACCGCTCCTGGTCGTCGTTGACACTGGACACGACGTCGTCCAGCGCCATGATGATGTCCGAGCCGATGCGGTTCTGGTGCTGGATGGACATCTCGGGCGTGAGCAGCATCTTGGAGCCGTCCACGAAAGACTCGAACGTCACGCCCTCCTCCGTGATCTCGCACAGCTTGGACAGACTCACCATTTGGAAGCCGCCAGAGTCCGTGAGCACGTTACGCGGCCACTGCATGAACTCGTGGATGCCGCCGACCGAGTCCACGAGCTCCGTGCCCGGCCGCAGCGCCAAGTGGTACGTGTTGGCCAGTAGGATCTTGCAGTTGATGGGCGGCACCGCCATTTGCTCGGGCGTCAGGCCCTTGATCGTGCCCTGCGTGCCCACGGGCATGAACACGGGCGTGAGCACGTCGCCATGGGGCAGCGTGAGCACGCTGGCACGCGCGCGGTTGTGGCGGCCGACGATCTTGAGAGACAGCGCGCTGGGCATGCGGCGGAAGGACGCGGCGGCGTCCGTCGTCTTCTGGCGCTTCTGGTCGGAGGAGCTCATGGAGGCCACGTGGGAGAGACAGCGGCGGCAGCGCAGAGAGCAGCGCGAGACGCACAGCGGAATGGTGGAGGAAGGAGGTGCGGCGCACAGAGGCAGTCACGCGGAGATGGCAATGGAGAATGGAGTCGACAGACGGCCTTTGGATGGCAGGGGATGAGAGGCCCTCGGAAGAGTGACATGGCGGATCCTGCGAAGAGCGAAAATGGTAAGTTGGACAGAATGGCAGCTCCCTATTGTTGTCGAAGAATGCGACGGCATTAAGCCACCAACGACTGCGTTGGATATGTTGGTATGAGTTGGATGCTGTGGTGGTGGCGGCGTCTTGTGCAGGCATGACCTGTGCAGTGAGAGATAGACGATGGTGGTCGTGGAATGGGTCTCGGTACTGACGTGTGGGAGCGTGGGTGAGGTGACGACTTCAAGACAAGGCGGGGGAGAGTGGAATTGAAGTTCCAGTGGAATTTACATTAATGCAGACCTCCGGCGCCATCGCGGGGGTGGCGTGGCCGTCGTCGCGAGAGCGGGAATCCAAGTCATCGCCGTCTCGCTGCAACGCCATGCGCACGTACGAGCCCGCACTGGCACCGAGGGAGTGTAGGGTGAGCAGATAGACGAAGCCGATCAAAAGCGTCCGAGTCCTCCGCCGTCAGCTTACTCCTTTGGGAACTGCACACCGGCGAAGGTGCCGTTCTCACGCTCCTCCTCCCAACGCTCGAGCTACAACCACACACGCCACGTCAGTCTTCTGGATCAAGCGACATACGCAGCAAGGACAGAAGGAGACAGAGGGGAGGGACGTACCCACATGCTTGGGCACACCGAGTTGGCGAACTGGAAGTACTTCTTGCACGAGTCGTTGTCGCCGTCGTTGTTCTTCAGGCAGAGCACATACTCGTTGTATCGGGTCCTAAGAAGCACCAACAAAACACGCGCCGATGAGTCTAAAAAGCGCCAACGAATCCGCGTCGAAGCGCTGGTCGTCGTACCAGCAGTGCTGCGCCTGGTTCTGGTTAGGGAAACGAGGGTCGATCGGCGTGGTCTTGAGTCCGGCAGGCATGATGGCGATGGGGAAGCGGAGTCTTCGACGGGCGAGTGGTTGCTTACTGTGGGCGAAACACCACGGCGGGTCTGGTGGTCTGACCGCCGCTCACACGCCCGGCCTCCCCTTCACACTCGTGTTTTTGCAACACCTCTGCGCTTTTTAGCCAACCATCAGTCGTTCTGCGTTATTTGCACCAATCATATCAGCCTCATTATAAAACAGCATTTCATCCAATCCAAAAATGCCAATATTCAGCCAATACTGGAAGCCTAAATATTACCCAATCAGAATCGCTCATTTGCTGAAATTGGTTAGACTCGAAATAGAGACTGGGAACTCTCCTGCGACAGCGTTCACAGTCAGTGCCGCATCAAGATCAGACCGCCGGCCGTCGGAAGCTAGCGTCTCCGCGCCATCGCAGCGTCTCCCGCGTATCCGCCTGCAGCCACCGCGTAGCTAGCTATCCGCTTGTGCACGCTCCCGCTCTGCTGCGTCATTTTCCGACCCCTCCGGCGTTTGGACGCCCCGTAGAAAGTACGCGCCCGTCGATCTCATCTGCTGAACTTTCTCGCGTCCAGAGCTCTTCGTGCGAGCAGCTCATTTCCCCATTTCCATCGTCATGAGCGCTGTGGACGACGTGGACGCGCGCCTGTGTCGCCTGGAGGAGGCGCTGCAGCTCACGCAGACGCAGCTGCTGGAGCTCAGCACGCAGCGCGTGTACAACCCGACGCTGGGTGTGGACCAGGACCACGGCGGCCGCAGCGTCGCCACGCTCGAGATCGCGGTCGTGGCGGCGCGCAACCTGCAGTTCCAGAGCGGCTTCCTCGCCGGCAAGGGCGCCTACGTGCGTGCCACGCTCGAATCGCACGGCGCCGCGCTCGACCGCGAGCCCAAGACCACGACCAAGCGTAGTGTCATGGCCACGCCTTGGTGAGTCGACTTCCTAGCTTGGTGAGGTGGGAGGACGGTGTCTGATGGTGATTTGTGTGCGATTTGTAGCTGGCAGGAGGCTCTGGTGTTCCACGGTATGACGCTGCTGCACTCGACACTCGTGGTGGACGTGCTGCAGGACGAGCGCATCGGCGCCGACCGCGTTGTGGGCTCCGTGGCCATCGACGTGAGCTCGCTCCACGACCAGCGGCTCAACGAGAAGTGGCACACGCTCAGCACCAAGGACGGACAGCCCACATATGGGCAGCTGTACCTGAGCTGCCGCCTCAACCGCTCGCAGGTGCGACCTCGCCGCTGGATACATTTCGTCGTAGAACCACATTGGCTGACTGGGTTTGCCATTATGAACAGATCTTCGCGCTGGAGCTCGAGAGTGAGCTGCTGCAGAACCAGATCCGCGAGCTGCGCGACTTCGTGCAGCGTCAGCGCCGCTTCTCACTGTCACTCGGCTCCTCAGGCATCAGTGCCGTCCGCACGGCCAGTGGCAGCTCGCTGGACGGCAAGGAGGTCCAGATCCCATCCATGACCATGGCTCGCACTCCACCGCGACGCCTCGTCACGGGCGACCTACAGTCACGGCTCCAGGCCATGCACTCGCCTGTCGTCGCTATGCGCAAGCGTGAGCGCCGCATGAGTTCCAGCACCAACAGCCAGCTTGTGTCGCCTTCGGAGTTGGCTGCCGCCGGCTTCAACCTGCAGATGCCGTCCGAACCCGAGCCTGGTCCGCGGTTCAAGCGTCGCAAACTCGAGCCCGTCACAGAGACCCACGTGGACTCGCTCTCCATGCGCCTTGCCAACTGGCTGCTACCGACGTCCAACGACACCAGCACGTCGCCAGCCAAGCCTGTGTTTGGCCACACGCAGCAGCGGTCGCCAACCCAGTCCGCAGACACCCGGCGTCGCCCTCATGGACGCTCCAATATCCACAAGAAGAAGAAGAAGCCGTCGTCGGCACTCGCGGCCATCGAGCAGTGGCTCTTCAACGACCCGAACCAGTCGCCGCCGGGGTCCGTGGATCTCGTGCATGCGCAGATGCGCGCCGAGAGCTGAGCGCCAAGAGCCACCACGCCGGCCATGATTTGTTCCACTACCCCCATTCACAGAAACGCCCAATTTTGTAAATATAAGGCACTACGTCTCGCTCTATCTTGTCTTCCTCTTGTAGTCTGCGTGAGCTAGCGGAAGGTCGTGGTCTCGTTGCCTACGATGAGATAGGACGGGACGTTGTCGCTCGACACTGGCGAGGAGCTGTCCACACACACGATTCCAGAGTCATTCTCCGATAATCCTAACATCAGACACTGCGAGGGCTTGAGTACGTACTAGGGGGACTCGGGCGGGATGCTGGCGTCCGACAGTCGTCGCTTCATGAGTCCTCGCCAGCCGCGGCGTCGGCGGTTCGTCTCCTGGAAGGCGATATACCGCTCAATCACATAGGCTTCGCCGGTCTTGACGAGCATGGCGATGGCCGGCAGCAGCGGCAGCGGTGCCGTGAACCACGGAGCCACGAGCCGCCGCGACTGCGTGAGACACACGAGGATGGCGACGGCCACGTTGGCCATGGACAGCGCGTTCCAGATCGCGTAGCGCCGCGAGAACGAGGTAGACGCGATGGCGAGCGACACGATGCCCATGATGGGCGCCAGGAACAGCGTCAGTGGCGGCAGCAGCAGCACGGGCATGAGGATCGTCGCGCTGCACTCCGTGTCCACTTCGCCGTTCGTCACACACCGGAGGTTCACGACCATCGCGAATGTGATGGCCAGATCCACCATGAGCAGTCCGAGCAGCGCGCCGTGGACCATCCATGAGGCCGAGAGCCAGCGACTCTGTGGCACGTTGGTCGGCAGGAACAACCGCCGCAACAACGACTCGATGAGCTGCTGTTTGGTGCGGTCCGAGAATCGGTCGTCGAGCTCGTCGGCTGAGATGAGCACGCCAGGGACAGGCAGCGAGCCGTCCACCGGGCCGAGCCAGCCTTCGTAGAACGTCTGTCGACGGCGGCGGCGAGCGCTGGAGCGGCCACCACGACGCCCTTCGACCACACGGCCACTGCGCGGGTGGTTGTTGAACATCTCGGGCGAGTCAAAGTCGTTTGGGTGGCCGCCGTTCAAGAACAAGTTGTCGACTGAGCCCGATGTGTTGGAGCGGATGCGCAGCGCCTCCTCTCGGATGCTGCTCACAGTCGACTTGTGGCTTGGTGGCCCACTGCCGATCGAGCCACGACGCACGTACGCCCGGGAGTTGGGGTTCGAGGACGACGACGGAGCCGGCGCGTAGCTCCATCCACCCGACTGCGAGTCGTACGCAAGCAGCGCGTCCTCAGTGGGCAGCGCACGCCCATAGCCGTCCATCGAGTCCAGTGCACGCGTGCTGTACGTCCCATACCCGCCACTTCCGCCACCGCGTCCACCAGAGTTTGGGGCCATACTGCTGCCTGTGAGCGACTGGGCCTGCGACGTCGGTTCGAAAGCGTACACGCCACCGCCACTCTCGGCCGACGCTGTGGTCAGCAAGATGCCAAGCTTGAACTCCTCGCCACAGTCGACGTCGTCGCCCACGTAGAAGCGACCGAGGTAGATGCGCAGGCCTCCCAGCTTACCAGCGCCGGCCGTGCCAGCAGATACCGTAGCCATCTTCTTCTCCAGGAACTGCGCGACGGGCAGCAGCGTTTCCACGAGCCGCACTTCTTCTCTCGACACGACACGCAAAAGCTCGTTGAGCTCCGCGACGAACTCGATCCACGGCTCGTCGATGAACGCCGTGAGTTCGGGGCACTGAGGGATGGACCGCACGAGCAGGTCGCTCGGATCCAAGTAGAACGGCGACTCGTACGTGCCACGGCCAGCAAACAGCAGCACGATGGGGAGCGACGGCTTGCCGATCTTGGTGGTCGGCACACACGCCGACTGCAAGCTCTCCTTGTTCAGCAGCTCCAAGTACACGAGCGAGTAGTCGCCCGAGTACCCGAGCTTGAGTGCGTTGAGCAGTCCTCGCGCACGAGGTCCTTTCATACAGGCGTGGTTGTAGCGAGCGATGATGCGCTTGAGCGCGTTCACTCGGAGGTGGCGACGGTAAGCGAGCACGGCTGAGGCGCCGGGCAGACACAGCAGCACGACGATTCGGTACACGAACTCGCCCCAGCTGCCGAAGAAGTTGGACGGCCACGCGAGCACGGCGTTGATCCGCTCGGCCAGCAAGCGGAACTCTTCCTCGTACAGCACGGGCCTGAGCTGTGGTGGTACTGTGAGCCGCAGCTTAAGCGGCGCGTCGCGGTCGTTCACGCCCGAGAAGTAGATGCGGGCCATGTGCTCGTGCAGATCGCGCTCCACGAGTTTCGGGTACCCGACACGAGGCCAGTAGAGCCAGCGAAGCAGGAACGCGAAGCGGCTGCGCTGTGTGGACGCGATGGCCGCACTGAGCAGGTGCTGACGCTCGCCCTTCGTGGACGCTGCACCGCCTGGGATGCCGCCGCGACCGCCTTGGCGACCGCCACCGACGTTGCGGGTGTAGCCTGGCTCCTTACGGCTTCGACAAGCGAATCCGAGCAGGATCAGGAAGCCGACGATGCTCAGCAGCACGACTGCGAAGCCCAGGAAGCCACCGCAGGCGTCGAGGAGTTGCTGGATAGGCGACACACAGAGATCGCCAGAGTATCCAGGGTCGCATGTCCACATGCAGGCCTCAGAGATGGCGCCAAAGCCTACGTAGTGGGCGTTGGACGGTGCGTTCTTGCACGGCAGACACTCTTCGCTGTTGCTTTCGGCCTTGAAGGTGCCCGGGAGACACACGCGGCAGAAGAGACCTCCGGATCCAGGCGGACACGGAAACCCAACAAACGAACCACTCGCGGCAGGCTTCACGTCGGCGGGAGTCTTCGATGGCGGCACTGGGATCGTAGGCGCCTGTGCGTCTTTCTCGGCCTGAGCATCGCCACCGCTGTCCACGTGGCTGGTGAGAGACGTTGCTCCACCGGCGACCGTGTAGTTGCCTTCAAACCCGCTTGTGCACTTGTCCACGTCGTTTTGCTCGCAGCCGTGAAGCTGCAGACGTCCACCGCCGCCTCCACCGCCACACACACGCTTGGTAGTCGCAGTCGCAGTTGCGGTCGCTGCAACGGCAGCCGCCGCTGCGTCGTTGGCTGCCAGAGAAAACGTCTGCAGTGCAGTCGTGTTCGTCGCGCGTGTGGTTGCTGGGATATCTTCGCCGATCTCTCGCAGCTTCTTGTCGGAGAGCTCCAGACACATCGCACCGCCGCCGACGGCGCTGATGCGGCCGGAGCCCTTGAGATAATCAGCGATCGTAAGACCCAGGAAGCCACCAGAGCCTCCTCCTCCGCTGTTGATGCCGCCGTTGCCGTTGCAGTGCACTTGGCCGTTGAGCACGACGCCACGCGCTCCGATCATCACCACGCCGCCACCGGCACCACCATCCACGCAGCCGCCGCCGGAGCCCAGCATGCCGATCCCACCGCGCGTGCCGTACGCGAGACCACCACTAGCATAATCGCCGAGTTCGTTGACAGCGCTGGAGTCGGCGCCACGTCCGCCGTAGCCGCCACCGCCGCCCACTGAGCCAACACAGTCGCCGCTGCCCGGGCCTTGATTGGCCAGCAGTCCACGTCCACTGGATGAGACGTACGCGTCGTCGCCCAGCGAGATCTCCTCTTGAGCACACAGGAGCACAGCGCTCGCCGCGAGCGTGACGCTGGTTGTTGGCGATGTCTTGCTGGTCGTCGCCATGCCAATGGAAATGGACGCCGACGCCTGTAGGAGCATCGTAAAGTTGGACATCTTGACGAACGACAGGAATGACGCCACGGATGCTGGACTGGTGACAGGAGCGGCCGTGGACTGGAACTGCTTCGGGTTGCAGGGCTGGAAGCGAGCGTCGAGGGCGGTGGCTTGGGACGCATCGAGACTCGCAGCGTCAACGGCAAGAGAGCCATTCGCGTGCACAGCTAGTGAGCCCACAGCGACGACACCCCCAATGTACACGTCCTTCCCTCCAATGAGAGAGAGCTCCCCGGTCTCGCTGGAGATGCGGGCTTCGATGTGGATGTTGTTCACACTGGCGACCGTGAAACACTTTGTGAATCGAAGAAGCACCGATGCGTCGAGTGACACGGCGTCCGCACGCACGATGGCTCCGTGGTGGGGGAGTAATACGCGTGCGTCGCTGGTGACGAGGATGTTTCGGGCAGTAATGTCCACAGTCTCAGCGTCGGTCGAGGATGACAGTGCGGTGGTAGGAGACACAGCCGAAAGAGACGAGGAAGAGACACCAATGTCCAATAGAAACGATCCGTTGTGAACATCGAGATCGCCGCCAGGTAGATAGAGTGCGCGTGTGGACACTGCGGCTCCATTGCTGATCTCCACGCTGTCGAGGTGGCGGTGAGACTTGTCCACGATCACAGGAGTGACAGCGCCGCCACCTGTGAAAGCGGGTCCCGCATCGTCGGTATCGTCGTCCACTGGAGCCACTGGGGTTTGAACAGCACGACGGTTCGTGAGCATGAGCGCAGCTTCACTTCTCGCCTCCGACGTCGTACTCGATGGCGCGGAGCGAACGACACGCAGATACGTCCCGCCAGCGCCGCTCAAGGCCCGCTGTTCGACCGCGTGGACGAGCTTCGTGAGTCGATCACGCAAGTCTGTATCCGCCTCGCCAGTGGGGGCCACGAGGCTGCCTCCACTCACATCGATCGCGTGGTCGTCCAGTTGGCTGGAGACGTACGCGACGTGGACGCGGCCACCGCCGCCGCCAGGAACGCAGTCGGCCACACCTCTGAAGCTCAAGGCGCAGCACGCGTCTCCGCCTCGCGCGTGGATCACACTGTTGGTCAGCGACAAAGCCGTCGCGGAGACAAACACACTGCCGCCCGAGCCTCCACTGGTCGCGGGGGATACGCACGACGCGTCCTCGCCATTCGCGATGATCGACGCGCCGGCCATCATCACGAGATCTCGCGACGCGACCACTCGCACGCGGCCGCCGCCAGCGACAGAGTTATTGGAGACCTTGGAGCCACTGCCCAGCAGCATCAACGCGGCGTCTTCACTCGCAGCGTGATCGTCTTCCGCCATCGCCGCCTTCCACAGCGCTTCCAAGTCCCAGGCGCCGGCCGCGCGAACAGCGTCAGGGCTGGGCGTCCGCGTGTCGAAGAACGCGCCGAAGATCTGCTGGTCGGGCGCCGTGGTCTCGTTCACGAACACGCGCTTGCCGCCGCTGCCGCCGTGGCTCGCGCCCACGAGGCCGTCGCCCGTGAATAGCAGAGACCGTCCGCGCACGCTGGTGGTGTTGACTCGCGCTTGGATCGACGCGTCGGTCTCCAGTCGCACGAACGACGCGTGGACGCCGACGCTGGCCGCGTGGAGCTCTGCCTTGGGCTGCAGCACCAGCATCTTGCCCACGCTGAGCTGCAGCGCGCAGTCTTCTCCGTGGATCTCCACACGCACGCCGTCGCCCAGCACGAGGTCACCCGTGAGCTCCCAGCGGCAGTCCAAGTCCGTTGTCGTGGCGTTGCGGACCACGTGCGCGCCGCAGCGGAAGGCCACGGACTCGCGGAAGCCGCAGGACGCCGTCGTGGCGTTCAGCTCGCAGTGCTGCAGGAAGTCGCTGCAGTGCGGCAGCGACGAGGCGTCGGCTATGAGCAGCAGCGCCGCCGACAGCAGGCAGCGCAGGGACGCGCGCATGGTGGTGGGGTCGTCGCGCTAGTCGCTCGCAGTCAGAGGACGGAGTGGTGGCAATGCCGCGAAGAGCTCTTCGCCTGCAGCGGATGGCTTGTCTCTGCCGAGCAGAGATCGGCGAAAGTGGCTCATCGACACAGAGCCAACACAGGGGCGTTAGCGGAGGTTGGAGTCAAGTTCGTGAACGTTCAGATGCTGGTTTCATTCTCGAAAGGAGAAAAAGATGTTGCGGCTTTCTTTGTAATACTATGATAAATGAAACTAGTTTAGGCTAATTACGGTTCACGACACGGCAGACTGGTTGCGCTGCACTGGCGCTGGCGTGACGTGTGAGGAGTCGCTCCGAGCGTGCGTGCTACAGCGGTGCCCATACTACTACATCCTCGAAGACTACATCGAGGAGAGTCCCTCGACAAACCCAGTCGGCCTCAACACTGATCCCCATTTCCTCGTGAGCGATTCGGACGCATCTGAAGGCGAAGGGAGCGATGAAGAAGACGACCGCGAGTCGGCCCGTCAGCCGTGCGACGTGGTCCTGGTTGGAAGACTGGATCGTCTTGGATCAGCTTGACGAGACGATGGAATGCAGGCCGACTCACGCGGAAGTGTTCCAGAAACTCCGTGTCGTTCAGATACTCCTTGTCGTAGAGCAGCTTTGGCCAGCGCTTCTCATGCTTCCGATACTTCTTCTTTCGGGTTGTGTAGCGCTGGGCTTGTGCATCAGCTGCACCCATACGTACTCGTCCATCTCGTCTTCGAGAGGGTCCACGTCGACGTGAAGCTCGCGAGCATGAGCGAGCTTTAGTCGCCGAGAAACCTCCTTCTCCAGCTTTCGGATCGCTTTCCTCCGAGCTGAAGTCCGCGCCATTGCCCTGTGGCGAATATGAAGTTGCAGCTGTTGTTGTGGCGGGAAAGGGGGCGTTCAAACGTGCTCGCTTTTGATTGGCTAACATTAAAATGTAGCTCCTCTTCAGACGAAAAAAACCTTGCTGTTGTTTGAGGGTTGGCGACCACTATTAGCTAGTGCTGATTGTGGTGCTGAGGTGTGAGCCACGCTTGGAATCGAACCATAACTATAATCGACGGGGTCGTCCATGGACGACACGAACTGCTCCACCATCCAGGATGCACACAGCATATTTGCGGCGATCAAGAGATAAACGGGACTGTCATTTTTCTTCTTCCACTTGGTCACAACAACGTCCCCCTATTCATTCTGCCAATGTGAAAATGTATCGAGCAGTCTGTCCGCGGCGTTGGACGACGTCAAGATGTTACTAATCTTGGTGATGACGTCCTGTGGCCGTCGAACGGTCTGGATGCCTTTCTCCGCCATGATGCGAAGGATTTCACTCGCCAGAATCGTCTTGGACTCGCCCACCTGGCCCTTTCCTCCACGCCATCGTCGACTGAAGTTCAATCCCGTCGTCATCCAGACTAACACACAGCTTAGAGAGCTCACATCCGGCGTTGGACCATCGTCGTCCCAGTTCACACGCTTCTTGACTGGTGCCGCAGCGGGAACAGCTCGTGCTTGTTTGGTGAGTGCGTTGAATCACCGTTTCCCACATACGCGGCAGAAATCATGACCAGCACCATCGAATTCTTGGAGCATGCGCATGGAACAGGCCGAGTGGACGAGGTTGGCGCACCGAGGAGACGAGCAGCATGCTTGTACGTCATCGGACGCCTTGTCCGTCCGCTTGCAGCGCTTGAACTTGCAAAGGGAGTTGTCGTGCGCTGGGCGGACGGGTCCGGGGTATGACAAGACGGGGACGCACTCCTCTTGGCCGAGAGACACATGGGCTTCCGCCATGCTCTCGTCATCGTCGTCGCTATCACAGCGCTGCGCTGTCGCAGCGAGAAGTTCCATTGTACTCTTGACGTCTTGTTGGATTCTTTCAGACAGCTCTCGGTTCCGATCTGGCTCAGAGATGCTCCAGAATCTGAGTAAATCTGAGTCTTCACGAAAAAATGCAGTCTTGCTGTTGGCCAGCTGTGGCGATTTTGTGCAGGAAGCTCGCAAATTTTCCAGCCAATCAGCGACGAGTATTTTGAAAATGTTCTGCGCGAGAAAAAAATGCATGCTGTTGTTGGAGGGTTGGCGACCACTAATACTCCCTCCGTCTTGTTTTCTTTTGGTGCACTTCTTTTCGGCATGGTTTTTTAGTTTTTGGAGCGGTTCAAAGTGATCGATTTCTACTATCATGATAGAGAGGTATATCAACTATGTATCACACCAACATTTCAGTTCTACGTTGAGGCTTCCTTGGCTTCGGCCTTGGAAGCTTTCTTCGCCGCGGCAGCTTCGGCCTTCGCTGCGACTTTAGAAGTATTTTCTTCTCTTGCAATTCTTGCGAGTCTAATTGCTTCCTCTCTGGCCCACTTCTTGGCGTTCCGGTACGCCGCCTTGTCGCACGAAAATGAGACGGGAAGATCGCCAGTTCTCGCTAGTTGGTCCTTATCTGTGTGTGCAATCTTGTAGTCGTTTCCGCCTTGAATCTCGAGATTTGACTCCATCACAGTCTGGAGCGTCAAGAACACCTTGTTTAGGACGGCAGCTTCCATCTCGTAGAAGATTTCGTTGACAGCATCCATGAGTCCTTCCACGCCTCGGCACTGGCGCTGATACTGGGGACTGCATCGATCTGAAGTAACCGAGATCTAGTAAATTCAGATCTGGAGAGTTGGGAGGCTGGCTCGTCATCTGAATGTCCCAGCCTCCACTCTTCCCGGCGGCGAGCACGTCAGGTCGTCGACTGGGACGTGGGTTCTCGCGTTGTCTTGTTGAAAGAAGATTGGCCGTTTCTTGGATCCAACCGGCCATTTTGGTCTAATGGCTGGTACTGTGCGATGTCGTGGATGAGTATGGCTTTGTATGCTTCGCGATCGACAGTCTCGACATTCTTAACCCTGTTGTTCCCGATACAAACCCTAATGTAAAACATTCCTAATGTTATGGCTCGGATTTTGTAGAACGTAGCAAATTGCTACGTTCAATATACCACTTTCTATAGTATTTCTATCAATTTTGACAGCACAATAGTAATATTGCAATATATATTGTTTCAAACGTAGCAAATTGCTACGTTTAGCGAATATTTCCGATTGGGTAAAATACAGCCATCAGTGATCTGATTGGTTATATTTCATAGAACGTAGCAAATTGCTACGTTTTATAACGTTGAGAACAATAGGATTAAGGACGATGGCACCCTTCGGACGGTTCTTGCTGCTTTATTGCGCCTCGTACTCCTCAGCAGACGCCCATATTCCGATCTTTCCGTCAAAGTCAGGTTTCTTGTGCGGGTCATGTCTAATAATCAAAATTGCAATAAATATCAGATTTCGTAGTATATCAGCAGATCAGAAATAAACGCACCGAGGGCGAGCCACAGCAGTGATGAACATGGTTTTTCTGATGAATCGCTTGCTCTGGCGCTGGCGAAGCGGCGTGGCTTCACCTTCGAACAGATAGTAGCCCTTCTTGTCGGAGTCCTCATTGAACCCCGTTTCATCAATGTGCACAACGTCATAGAGGTCAAAGAAGACCACTGCACCGCTGCGTCTACGACATGCGTGGTGAAGCTCATACTGGACTCGCTGGAGTTTGTTGGCCGGCGTCAGTGCTGGTTTGGTTGTATTGGTGTGGCGTTTCAGCAAGTCACTCGCTAACAGACGCGAAACAACCGTAGACGACTTGTCAATACTCGCAGCAAGACTGCGGATAGTCATTCGCCGCTCTACAGGCACAGCCAGGATCTCAGCTCGCAGTTCGTCCATAGCATAGCCCCGACGCCCACAACGACCCCGCATCCGACTATCGACGTCACCAATCTCGTTGGTGACGGTCGTGGTTTTCCGATGCATCCTCCAAAGACGGATGATCGTGTTGCGATGGCAACCGAACCGCGCTGCAGTGACCTTGACATCACCGCGTCCCAGAGAGCCATTGTTAGAGTTCTTGAGGAGAAAAGCGGCTACCGACCTTCTCGTGTTGGGGCCCAGGTTAGCGCCTTTCGCCATGGTCGTTTGGAGGTCTTGTATTCTCGTGGCGGTGAAAAGGGAAAATGAAACGAGGAGGGAGCCTGCATATTTATGTTGCCATTTTTGACTGAGCTCAAATTTCGCGCCAAAAAGGGTGCCATTCGACAGCTCTATTCCACAGCAGCATTTCAGCCAATTAGCAGCCTCTGGAACGGCTTCTGGGCGGTTTCACACCCGTCGGAGTAGAAGTGCGCCAATTAATCCAAGACGGAGGGAGTACTTCGAAGTACCTCGCTCAGCCGCAATTCCAGCCCAACGCATCTATGAGCCGGCGTTTGTTGGAGGTGGGCGCAAGACCTTGGGAAAGCAAAAGGTCAGCCACCAAGCAAACGCGGGAATTAACAGTATGGTCGGATAACCCACACTTGACTCCGCTCCATTTCACATAAAGACACGATATGTCGTAAACGATCCCAAGTGTCTATTACTGTTTGTTCGTATGCACCCTCTACCTTGTACACACCCCGTAGGATCATGTCCTCGATCCATTCTTGATCCTCGAGATGCCAACGTTGCCTTCTTCGTACATGATCGTCACGGTGGGATCGCGTGCATCCATCGCATTGACGTGGCCTATTGGGTTTAACACAACAGTCGCCACGAAGACACCGCCACCCGATATCAGCCTCTGGAAGCCGGCGCGACCACGTTCGCCAAAATGTGGGAGATTCTTCTCCAGTTGCTTCAGCTTTGGACACCTGGTCCCTCGTCCGAGCACATCGTCGACCAAACGCACGACAATCATCAACTCAACCCACTTCGCTCCATTGGAGAAGTCGTATCCATTCTGGGTCGCCTCGTCGATGGAGATGTCGATCGTCTCGTCATCGAATCCACCACTACTCTTCGAGATCTTCAGCCGCATTGGTCTCGCCAAACGCCCTTTCGACAGTGCGAATCTACAAATGTGGGTCAGGTGAGTGGGAACATACGAAGTTGGGCTTAGCCGTGTTTTCCCACTCAACCTCGTAGAGCCGAACACCATCCTTGAAAAGAAAAGTGCGGACGATTCTACGAATCGCCCACTGCTCAAGCTGACGCTAAGTTACTCCAGCAACCAAATGCCAGACTTTCTCTTCATTCACCAAGATTGGCAGGTCTTCAACACGGATGAGCGACGCTAAAAAAACAGCCTTGAAGAGTTGCGCCCTTTGGCTCACCACCAGTTCCCACCACATCACCCGCAATGCGTGGTCACTAAGTCGTTGCTTCACGGGGTGGTCTTTGCGCTGCAGCACATCGATGCATTGAGCGGCAAAGGCATGGTGAATGAGCCGGACCGTCCCACTCTGATCTACACAGCGCTGTATCTTCTGTGCGGCTTGTTTGCGACAAATCCAAGACGAGCATGAAAAATGAACGTGAAGATGAACATGAAGATGAAATTTACGTCGGTGCTCAAGCCTGAGTCGTGGAACCGACCGTGAATTGCCAAGAAGAACAAGAGCATGATGAAGTTGAGGCAGAAGCGCTGCTTCAACCCCTATCCCGATCGCGGACGTGAAGATGGAGAAATGACGACAATAGTGTTTTAGCTCTGAGAGGCTGTAATGCCAATCACTGAAGAATACATGACAATCCAGTCGGCGTAACATGCAAGGGGCAGTACCAACACCTTCGTCACTTAAGAAATGGAGCTCACTGAGACATCGGTCCCAGTTCACAAGAGGCGGACGTGGTGTGGCTGGAGTAATTGTGGCGACAAGTGCAGCAGTATAGTCGGGCATCTTCTCAGGGTCAAAGGAGGCGCATGGAGCGACCAGATCGACTTTAACCCTTTCGCGGCAAAAGGGTACAAAATGGGTTTTCCCCGGGAGGTCGACAATGTACCCACCAAAAGGGGGCATTTTGTACCCTTTTGCAAAAGTGGTGGGTACGCTCGGATCTGTTTCAATGATTTTGGATATATTCCATGCCTCCTGATTGGCTGGAACAATTCAGAAGGGGTCCGTTGGGTACATCTGTGTGATATCTG
>JAADXM010000409.1:0-19986 GCA_023337775.1 Pythium aquatile | reverse complement strand
GTACCGATGGGGTCCTTATAAAGGGTAGCGACTGTATTGAGAGACTATGTCGTATCAAGTCGAGTCTTTGAGTCGCAGGTAAGGCAGGATATCCACTGCTAGAGGTAGTTCGGGCGGTGAACGCTGTGCTCAACGTGCTGGCGACGATGGTGGTGTTGGATCGCAAAACGGACTCAACTACAGGTAAATGAGGGTCGTCGAGGTGCACGAAAGTGTATAATGTGATTAAACCCATACAAACGGAAGCGCCTTGGACAAGACGAGATCGATGATTCTCGTCGTGGTCTAGATAACGATCCGTGGGCAGCCACGTTGGTCTCCTGATCCTGCATAAGAGGGTACTCACTGTTAGGCAGGGCCACATAGCCAAACGACACTCACACAACCAATCGCGCTAAAAGCGAGTCCTCGGTCGAGAATGAGTAGCGTCGCCAGTCTCGGCGAGTGGATGCAATTACGGCCCTCGCAAGGGTAGTGGCATCCAATCACCGAGACTGCCGCAGGAACGAGTTCAGGCACGAGCTTGAGTGGGGAACAACTGGCTGGAGAAGACGTCAGTTTTCGAAATGGCGAAGATGATTGTAGAAAGCGGCAGTGGTGAATGCGAGGCCGGAAGACATTTCGTAGAAACCCGGCAGGACGATTCTTAGAAACGGACTCGGCAGAATTAGGCGCTGAGAAAAGCATAAAATACCATGTTTTCCATAAATTTCTTCCATATTGTGAATTCCAGCCAAATTTGCCATTTTCGGGCGTTTCATCTCGGGATTCTCACTCGCTGAGAAGCCGCCACTGACCGTTCATTGGTCAAAACAAAGCATATATCAGTTTAATTGGACGAAATATTTAACAATTCCAACCAATCATAGGTGATCCAGGGACAGCTTGCCAACATCTCACCGGAATGTTGGTCATCTCCTCTGGACTGACAATCGAGACACCAAAAACCCTCTTGTACGTGATATTTTCATCATATAATACAGGCTTGGCAAGTGTGGAATCCGGCGAGTGTCTGACTCGCCGACAAGTGAAAAACAAAATATTTTTGCTTCCAAAACAGGCATATCCCACAAAACGCCAAATTTCTCCACAAATTTCACCTCCCTTTACACTACCAACCCACCCAAAATCTAGTAAGCCCCGAGGCATACGGCGGTAAGCCCCTCCCAAGTAGGGGCTCAAATGGATTGGGGAAGTATGATATGAGTTGATCCAATC
Source organism: Pythium aquatile (assembly GCA_023337775.1). Lineage (NCBI taxonomy): Eukaryota > Oomycota > Peronosporomycetes > Pythiales > Pythiaceae > Pythium > Pythium aquatile. The sequence continues at coordinate 18,768 of JAADXM010000409.1, read as the reverse complement.
TTCGACAGGAGGCGATCAACCGCGAGCATCAGAGAGTGATCGGAAGCATCAGTCGGCAGCATCCGAAGGAAGAAGAATCTTCAGCACCAGGAGCAAGCCCATGATCTCGCGGGAGGAAGGATGGGACATGGAGATCAAGCCGAAGGCCATCGACGTGCTGCTGGACATGCTGGACAAGGGCTTGGTCAAGGTCACGGCGCCGCCGTTCCCGCCCAACTCGCTCATGCCGATCTACGTAACGTGCTACAACATGTGCACGCAGCCCGCGCCGTACAACTACTCGCAGCAGCTCTACGAGCGCCACGGCTCCACGTTCGACTCGTACCTGGAGAACCAGGTGCTGCCGAGCCTCGAGAAGGCCCACGACGAGCTGTTTCTGGCCGAGCTGGCCAAACGCTGGCAGAACCACAAGTTCATGAGCAAGTGGATGTCGCGCTTCTTCATGTATTTGGACCGCTACTACGTCAAGCATCACTCGCTGCCGACGCTCGAAGAAGCCGGCCTCCAGAGCTTTGACCGCGTCGTGTTCCAGAAGATCAAGCACCGCCTCCAGCGGGCTGTGCTTGAGCTCATCGAGAAGGAGCGCAACGGCGAGACCATCGACACGGCGCTCGTGCGCGACTCCATCGAGATCTACGAGGCCATGGGCATGAAGACGCTCGACGTGTACGAGAGCGACTTTGAGGCGCAGCTGCTGCAGCAGAGCCGCCAGTACTACAGCGCCAAGTCCACGGTCTGGCTCAGCGAGGAGTCGACGCCGGTGTACTTGCAGAAGAAGGTCGAGGAGGCGCTGCAGAGTGAGCGCAGTCGTGTGGAGCGCTACCTCAACAAGATCACCGACCCGAAGCTCGGCAAGGTGCTCGAGGACGTGCTGCTCAAGGCCACGGAGAAGGAGCGGATCACCTAAGGACCATGAATGGACAGAAACTGGGCGAAATCATCAGTGATGGGCCATCAGTGCAATCCCCCCCCCTTTCACTCCTCAATCCACAGCCAGCTTCATATCCGATGAGATCGATCAACTCTATCGTTCTCCTCGTCTCTGCTGCGGACGAGGAGAATAACCTTATACCTCCTTGGCGTCGACGACTGGCCATGCCAGATGGTGCTCAGAGGCTGAGCGGAGCCAAGTGCTGCTTGGAAGGCTGGTCTTTGTGGGCGACTGGAGCCGCTCGCCACGTGATGACGCGCATCTGCTGCTCGTGGAAAAGGACGGTCTCACTTGTAGGAGTGGCATCTCACATCTCAGCAACAGATCACGAAGAGGAGCGACACAGCGTTGCCACCGTATATACAGTACTCCTTCCTGACCACCCTACAGCATAATACTCCACGGGCTCCGCTTTGTCACTACCACCTTCGTACCAGTTCTCAATCGATTCTCTTTGGACCCAACGCAACTCCATCAATCATCACTGCCATGCGCTCGTTCCGCTCCGTGGTGCTCTGCCTCGCCGTGCTTCTCGCCGCCTCCAGCGTCGACGCCCACGATCCTACAGCCCCACAATCGGACGAAGCACCCGTGCCAGCGGCCTCCCAACCGACTCGCCACCTGCGAGCGCAGCAGCTCTTCACGACGTTCGTCTCCACGACGCAGCCGATCACCATGTCGAGTCCGGACGGCTCGTCCAGCGTCGTGATCGGCCCGACCGTCGCCGCCGGCGGGTTCATCAACCCGTTTGCGTTGCTCCGCAGCATGTTCGGCGGCGGACGCCACTAGACGCACGCCCAGTTCTCTCCGTTCTACGTCGTCCTTCAACGTAATTAATGTCAGTGAGTCCTCTGTTCTATACTACCTTCGTGTTACCTTTCGTAATCGCCGCCTGTGTCCTCACAATTGCACACAGTCACCTCAGTCTTCCTCAAGAATTGGGGGTGGCGTGGGATCGGGAGCACTCGCTCCTATCCGTGTTTTCATTGCGTGTCAGTCTGGTGTTGTTGGTCTCTAGTATGAAGTATGTGGGTTGGGATGTGCTCGTGTGTCGCCCGATGGATTGCCTTAGAAGTCACGATACAGCATGAGCATGTTGTCCAAGTGGATGATGGCGCGGTCCAAGCGGTCGAGCGCGCGGCTGAGCTTGTCGAACTTGGCCAGATCGTTGGCCTCCACGAGCTGGTCCGAGCGCGCGATGAGGTCCTTGTTCTCGTCGGCCTCGAACTTTCTTCGCCTGCGCAACTTCGTCAGCGAGTCCTGGATACGCTGCGAGATCGCCTTCTCCATCGTCGGCACGTCCACCGACCACGTGAACATCGTGAACGCCGGGTTGTGGTCCACGCGCTTGGGGATCTCCTGGAGCTTGGCGAGTCCTTCACGATACAGTTCATACAGCCGACGGCGTGCGTCGTTCGACGGCAGCAGCGCCAGTTCGCCGATCGTCTTCTGCTCAAGCTGGCGCTTCTCCATGAGCAGCCGTACGATGCGAGCGCTCTGGACGCCGTACTTCTCCTGGATATAGGAATGCGTCGTGCTCTGACGCAGGAACTCGACGATCTTCTTCATGTGGACGACGTACTGGCCGCCGTCTCCGGCCCGCGACTGCGACGGATCAAACTGCTCGGCCGACGTCTTCATGACCATGCCCGACTTGTCGCGACACATGACGGTGATGTAGTTCAGTAGCAGACGCCACGTGTCCTTCGAGTCCTTGGGCAGCGCAGCTTTGACTTCGTCCATGCTGAACAGCTCGCGTGCCGTCACGGGATGCGACGTCGGCTCGTCCTTCTCGCGTTCGTGAGGCGACGAGTGGCGCAGCATGGCGGCCACGATCACGCCAGCGACGTTGTTGATGTTCTCGCTCGCGAACTTGATGCACGAGCGGTGGCGCAGGTCGCGCAGAAGCTGGTCCACGCCGTAGCGCCACACGAGCGAGTGCTCGGCCATGGCGCCCGAGTTGCCCGCTGTCGCCGACAGCTGCATCTCGGCGTCGTCGTCGTGTCCGTTGGCCGACGTGCCGCGCGACGGCAGCTTGGCGCGCTTGCTCGCGCCCTTGCGCTTCTTGGTCTGCTGCTCGTGCTCCGTCTCGAACTCGGCCTCGCCCACGTCCTTGCGAGCGCCTTCGTCGGCCTCCAGCATCATCTGCAGTTCGATCGGCACGCTCGTGCTGCTTCCCGCCGCCGACGGCTTCTTCCGCTTGCCGCGCACCGTGATGCCGTCGTCCGTCGACGCCGGAGCGGTCGTCGCTTGTGCTGACGCGCCACTCGCTCCGTTCTTGACTGCGCCGTTGCGAGCGCGTGGCTTGGCGCCGTTCGTGGGCGGCGCCGTGCTGTCTCCATTGTCCTGTCCGCGCATGATACTCGCCGGGAACTCGGGCTGCTCCTCTGGCTCGGGCAGCTTCATGTCGAGCGGATGGACGCGCGAGATATACCGCTTCTTGGCCATCTCGACGAACGTCTCGCGGATGCGCGCGCGGTTCACGTCCAGCTCGTCCTCGGTGATCTCCTGGTCGGCGAGCTGCGGGTCGGACTGGCGCAGGTGCTCGGCCAGCGCGTAGGCCATGGACTCGATGGAGTGGTCCATGCGCACGCGTCCGTGGACCAGGATCTCCTCCATGATGACCTCTCCTTCGGCGCCGAACGCCTCCTTCGCGAGCTCCGTGAACTTGGGGAACCGCAGGCGGTACAGCACCTCCTGCACGTGTATGAAGTAGGACGCCGCGGCGCCGCGCGCTGACGCCACGGGCACGATCTTGAGCAGGTTGTGCTGCAGCAGCTTGAGCAGATTGGCCTTGATCTCGTGGACGCTGGGCTGCACGCCCGAGGACGAGGCCAGCGCCTGCACGCGCGGCACGATCTCCAGCAGCCGCAGCCCGTCGGCGCGCAGCAGCGCCAGCGCGACGGCGGCCGCCGTGTCGCCGAAGTCGTCGCGCACGACGCTCACCACGAGCTCCCGCTCCGAGCGGTCGGCGAAGGACGAGGACGCCATCATGCACGTGGTCACTATCTTACTATTGGCAAGGCGGTTGGGTAGGTTTTCCCAGCCACCAGACCGACCTGGCCGCGTTAAGTGCGCACGCGGCTCTTCGCGTAAGTTCGCATTCATTTGAGAGTGATGGTCTCATCGATGGGGACTCCACTAAGTACGTCATCCGTACTAAGTACGAGTCGTGCTGGAAGTCGGTCGGTTGCATGTTGAGGGGCCACGCGTTATACCCCCACTACCAGGGAGCTACTCACCCCATTCCTCATCCCAAAGGGAGGAGGCGGCCGCGTGGACGCCATGAACAAGGAGAAGCTGGAGCAGATAAAGAAGGAGCGGCTGGAGCAGATGAAGGAGCTGGGTCGCGGCGGGCTCTCGCGTGGGCTCAGTCTGCTGCAGAAGGCCAACACGGCGCTGAACACGACGCCGCCGCCCAGCCAGGCGGACGCCGACGCGGACGCCTCGGAGACCACGAGCCTCACGAGCAAGCCGTCGTACGAGGACCTGGTCACGCTCAGCATGAAGCTCACGCGCCAGAACAAGCTCATGAAGGCGCAGTTCCTCAAGATGCAGGCGCGCATCGCGGAGCTCGCGGCCCAGGACGCCGACTGCCGCGTGCTCTGTGCGTTCGTGACGGACGTCGTGGGCGTCGACGTCGTCGCGTGCCAGTCAAAGCCGCAGGCCGCGAAAGAAGGCGAGGAAGACGCGGCCACGATCGACGCCTCGCAGCTGAGGGAGCGCTTCGCGATCATCGAGGCGCTCAAGACCAAGGCATTCAAGCATCAGCTCAAGGCCACGGATGACACGACCAATGCGCAGGACCAAGAGGAGATCTCCCTGCTGCCCATGTCTCCCATGGCGCCCTCTGTCGTGCCGCAGTACGCCGAGATCGACCTGCTGGGTGAGGCGTATCCATCGACTGTGCCGCCGTCGAGCGGCTTTAGCGGAGACCTTCTCTCGCTGGATATGGCGCCTGCGTCTCACGCTGCTGCCAGTGCGAGTATGACGCCGAGCGACGCCGCCGTGCTGGAGAAGCAGTTGGATGACGCGACGGAGCAGGTCCGGCGCCTGGAGAGCGAGATGAAGCGCAGCACCAGCGCGAACGAGGAGCTCCGTCAGAAGTTCAACGACATGTGGGCCCAGCGCAGTGAGCAGCTCCACCAGCTCACGCTGCAGATGGAGACCGAACGCCAGTCGAAACTGGACCTCGAGGCGAAGCTACGCAGCCTGACCAGTCTGACCGAAGAGCTCCAGCAGCGAGAGGCTGCGTTCGACGCTGAGAAGACGGCTTTACAGACGAAGATCCAGTCGCTGGACCAGCAGGTCGACGCCTTGCGCGTGGAGACTGCGACACTGAAAGCACAGGCGAACGCCTCAAGTCGGGCGAACACGAGCCAGTCTAACGCGAACGATGACGCGCTCGCGCCGCTGCTCGAAGAGCTCGAGCGGACGAAGCTGGCGCGCGGAGAGGCCGACCACACCGTGAAGTCGCTCCAGGAGAAGCTGTCGACTGGCGAAAAGCGTCTCACAAAGGCGCTGACGGACGTGGAGCAGAACGTGGCGGTGATTGAGGCGCTGCGGGGTGAGGTCGCGCGTGTGACCGACGAGATCAAGTCGATCGAGGCGGAGCGAATGGCGCTACGCACGGAAAAGAGTCAGCTGGAGGAGACGAAGGAGGAGCTGGAGGAGCAGCTCCACGTGCTGCGAGCTAACAACAGCTCGAACCTGGAGAGCGTCGTGGGTGAGTTAACGGAGGCCAAGAGACAAGTGGCCGAGCAGCGCGAGTACACGAACAGCAAGGTCGAGGTGTTGGTGAAGGAGCTGGACGCCGCCCGCAGACAGAGTGAGACGCTGGAAAAGGAGCTGGCGGAGAAGCAGTCGCAGTACGAGCGTGTGGCGGCGTCACAGGCGTCGCTGACACGCGAAAGCATGGAGCTGCAGCGGCAGGTGGCGGCCATGCAGCAGGACTTGCAGATGGCCGCCGAGGGACTCGAGGCCCACGCCAACAAGGCCCAGGAGAGCGAGCTGCGACGCAAGGAGCTGGACGAGAAGCTCACGAACGCGCGGATGCAAACCGAGAGGCTCAAGGACCAGCACCTGAACGACCTCGAGATGCTTCGCAGCGGCAAGGAGGCCGAGCTGGACCGCGTGCGCCACGACCGCACGCAGTTGCTCAAGAAGATGAGCGAGGCTGAGGCTGCCTACAGCTCGCTCTCAGTTAAGTACAGCACCGTGCAGGACGAGCTGGAGCACGGAAAGAAGCGCACGACCGAGATGGAAGCACGTCTCGCTCAGCTCACGGCCGAGGTCGGCAACCTGAGCATCGACTTGGCCGAGACGAAGAAGGCGCTGTCCGACCGCATGGCGTTGGCGACGCGTCTGCAGACGGAGAACATGGGCTTCGCCGAGAAGCAGGCGGAGCAGGCGGCTCGAGTTGAAGCGGCGTTGCGTGATGCGGCATCGCGGAAGCAAGAAGTGGTGGACATGGAAGCCAAGGTCCAGGCGGCGAAAACCGAAGTAGCCATTTTCCAGAAGGAGCGCGACAATGCAGTCGACGAGATGGCGCAGCTACGCAAGATGCTGGAGAATGAGAAGCGGCAAATGGAGCTCAAGCTGGCAGCCCAGGAGGTCAAGTTCCAAGGCGCTGTGGCGTCTGAGAAGGAGGCATTCAAGCGCGAGTTGGAGCGAGTGGAAAGTGAGAGCAAGAACAAGTCGAAGCTCGCACTGCACGCCGTGTTAGAGAAAGAGTCCGAGATCGAGCGTCTGTCCAAGCGCCTTGCTGAACTGGAGGAAGACGTGCGGTCGGGCGATGCCGACAACCGCAAGATCTTCGAGTTTGCCCAGATGCAGGCCAATCGTGAGCTGGAGGCGCGAGCCAATGGCGCTCGTATCCATGAGCTCACACGCGAGTTGGAGATCGCCAACGGCCGCGTGCAAGAGCTGTTGCAAGACCAAGCGCGCCACAGCGAGGAGATCACGGCCATGATGCAGACCCAGCGACGTGAGGGCGTCAACATGGAGTACCTGAAGAACGTGATCGTGCAGTTCATGTCGTTCAAGCCCGGCTCGTCGCAACAAACGCGACTCGTGCCAGTGATCACCACGTTGCTCCAGTTCACAGCCGCAGACATGAAAGAGATCAAGAAGGCCGGACGACGCAGTAGCTGGGGAACGTGGGGCGCGGAGGCTCCGGACTACAAGCCCATCACGTTGCCTCCTTCTGCAGGCAGCAACGGCGCCACGACGCCGACGCGGAGGCGAACGTCCCCTCAGATGAATAGCTCGATGGTCTCCGGCGACTCGAGCTCGCGCGCCTCGAGCTTCACGCTGCCTCCTCATCACGAAGACGACGGCGTCGCCTCGGCAGCCTTTGCACCGCACCCAAGTTCGCAAAGCGCCGATTTTTGAGTTCAAATTAATCCACATTCAATGTCCATTGCCGCCACATGACTCACTCTCTACGCACTCTCGTGGTCCTCGCACTCCATTCCTGTCCACAGCAAAAGTCTCGAGCTCACCGCGTGATCGTGCTCATCTTGCGGTTCAGGATCAGCTCCGACGTCCGCCGTTTGGCCGCATCCACACGAGACAACCGCCGCGACGCGCGGTCCACGTCACTGTTCGCCGAACTGGAAGCCGACGACGACGGCGACGCCAGCGCGGCTGACAGCGGCGTCGTCGCCATGAAGCTGTGGTGCCGAGACAGCGACGCCACGCGATTGACGCTGCCCCAGAGTCCCGTCGCGGCGTTCTTCTTGAGCTCGAGCTTGCCGTTGGCAGCGCACAGCAGCCGCATCCACTCGAGGCAGTGGTCTAGATACATACACGAAAAACAGAGTCAGTAAACAGAGCTAACAGATCATGTCAGAGAACTACGTACCGAGAGAGTCGCACTTGAGCACGATGCGCTCTTCGTGAGACGCCGCGGGTAACCCCGGCACGGTGTTGGAACTGGTGCTTCGCACAGTGAGGACGCAGGCCGTGCGCTGGGCGCCCATCTCCTGATCCTCGGCATCGCTGCAGGATCGTACTTCAACGATCTCCTTGGTCGCGTACGAGCCCAGAATGTCAGGCTCCTCGTCGTACAGATGAACTGCCAGAGACAGCGTCAGCACACGAGAGCTCGTAAGCACAAAGTACTTCGGGATCCACTTGCGGCCGTCCCACTCCTGGAGGTTGGTGGAGTAGAGCACCGACGCCTCGATCTGCAGACGAAGCAGCTCTTCGTTATCTTTCTGGGTCGAGAACGTGCTGCCGCGACTGATAAAGATGCCGTTGCCGAAGATCTCCGCCTTGTTCTTGCCCGACTCCAAGTACCCGTAGGCCCGCTTGACGTCGAGCAGCGCGTTGCGCCACATCACGGCCTCATCATCGGTGCGTGGGATGATCACGACGCTGACGTCGCCAGCACCAAGCACGAGCTCCACAGCGTTCTCGGGTGAGTTGATGTACGCGAATCGCACGTCGACGAGCGCGCGGCAGTCGATGACTCCGTAACGGATCGCACTCGCTTCGTCGGCGAGCACTTCGTGCTTGTAGATCGACAACTCGTACCCCCACTGCACGAAATACCGCAGACGGACGCGTTCTTCATTCGATGTACGGTAGTACAGCCATCCACTCGCGCTGAAACCCTCTTGTAGCTGGGAAGACGCCTTCGTGGCCTGCCCACCACTGCTGCTGTTGCTGCTGCTGCTACGAGGGCGGTCGGGTTCTTCTTGGAAGGTGAAGGTCTTGAGCAACTCGCGCGGCAGAGTCTGGATTTCACCGAGCGGACTGAGCGACGCACTGTGGGCGCCCTTCACCGACATGGAATTCGTGCAGCAGTCGTAGATCGCGTTCGCCCAGTCACGCAGCGCTTGCTCCGTGTCGAAGGCCAGCAGCAACGCGTAAAAGTCGCCGGCATCTTCACGCTGCGCCGATGCCTTCGACTCCCCCTCGCCACCCATGGCCGTCGGAATCGCAAAGCTGATCTCCAGCTGGTAGAAATCGTCGTTCGTGCCACCACCACCGCCGCCACTGCTACCGCTACCGCTACTACCCCTGTTGTTGCCACGCGCGATGACTTTCGACATGGCCAAGTGGTAAATGCACGGCAACGAGACCATGCCAAGCGGACGCCCACCACGGTCGGTCGAGAAGATGAGCTGGTGGTTGCGCAGCGAAAAGTGTCGTCGTCGGAAAACTTGGTACAGGCGATCCAGTTTCCAGATCCACGCCTCCTTTGGCTGCGTACTCGCCCAACCGGCCATACGCAGCGACGCCTTCTTTAGCATGAGCTCACCACACGAACACATCACGAGCATCCAGCGCTTGGCGCTCTTGGCACTGTCGGCGACGAGCTGCACTTCGTTCTCGCCCTTGACCTTGACCACGAAGCTGCCTTCTTGGAAGCCGTCCGAGTGCACATCTTCGATCTCCTTGAGCGAGATGGCGTCGATCGCGTCCCCCCATTCGTTCATGTGGTCTTCCTGTTTCTCATAGTAGCTAAACACGCCACTCGCGATCGACGCAAACGCGCTGCGACCTGCGATCGTCAAGTAACCGCTCATTTCTGTGTACTCAGACGTGAGCATCTGATGAACAACATTGGCCGACGGCGTGATCCCCATGCCCATCGACGAGTCGAAGTCGCTCATATCCAACGCACTCGCATGGGTTGAGGCGCGCTGGCGAGACGTGCCGTCCTCGTCATCTTCATTGTCCGACTCGCGGATCACACTCATGTTCAGGCCAGCGTTCTTGGCACGGCGCTCGGCATTTTGCTTGGCCTGCGCGGCGTCGCCACCGTCGTGAAGGCTCGACTGGCCGCGGAAGTAGTAGTCGGAGATCCAGATCAACAGCGAAAGCCACGTCTCCTTCTGCGCAAACGACTCCGCTACCATCTGAAACATAACAAACACACCAACGGGTCACTCATCAACCACACGTCGAACCCTGCATCAATGAGAAACATACCATCCAGACGACGTCATCCACCGTGGTGAGTTGGATGGTGAAGTCCAAGTTCTCCATGTAGCCCGACTCTGCCTCACGCACGTCCTTGATCTCGCGCATGTTGAGCACCGTCGCCGCCAAATCCGGATCGCCGTCCTCTACTTCGTACTTGAAAAACAAGAGCTGTTGCTCGTGGAGCACAGCGAAGCGAGGGTGGTATGACTCGTAGCCCGTGTTGCGTGGCTTCTTCAAGAAGAACCATCCCTTGTTGGCACTCTTCCTCACCACATCTTTCAAACTGCGGTAAAGTGGAGGCGTGGTCTGCACTCGCGGGTCACAGTACTTGAGTGGGTTGGTGATCACGCGGGCAACCGTCGGTCTCCCGAATTGCGATTCAGAGTAGCGGGCGCTCGAACCCGACATGGACATGGCGAGACCGTGGCTGTAGCTGTTGCTGCGCGAGGGACGACGCGTGATCGATGTCAAGTCGTACTCGTGGCCCGTGAGTCGCTTGGTCTCACGACTGATGCTCGTGCCCCACTTCATCATCTTCTCCTGCGACTCAAAGCACATGATGAACGAGCGGCGGTACTTTTGCACGGGACTGTTGACCATGATGCCGAGCTCGAGTCGCCACGGCATCTGCTGGTCTTCCGTCTGTGGAACCACAGGTGCTGATGGCGCATTGACGTACGAGCTGTCGATGGATCCGTCGATCGATGCCCCACCGAAGCTGCTGGCTCCATTCAGAGCCGGGTGTCCGGATGGCGCTGCACCTTCCGCCATCGCGTAGCTTGGCACGATGCTCACGATGCTGTCGCAGCGGATTGTTCCGATTGGGCGCGCTCGCTGGTCTGCTGCCTCTTCGTCCACGTAGTACATCATCTTACCATCGTCCAGAAGCACGAACTGGAGAACCGCGAACGCCGTGATGATGAGATCGCCAAGCTTCCCAATGCGATCGCGCAGTAGCACCTTCGGCTCGAGCACGGCGTTGAACTCGACAGTCGCCACAGGGTGCACAGGAATCGTCAGCCGCGGGGTCACGATGCCCTTGGAGGTCGACGTCGCACTCACGATAGCAGTGGAGCTCGCGTTTCCGTTTGCGCTGTTGGCTGCAAGGCTAAACAGCGGCGAGTTCTTGAGCAGATCAACCCACTGACGCATCTCGTCCTGGCTTCGCGTGTAGAACGTGAAGATGCTGCGTTTGCCTTCCAGCGTCACGCCCCACTGCTTCGGGTAGCACTGCGTGAACGCGCTCACGGCCTCTCGCGTGTCGTTGATCGGGCGGATGTCGGTCACGTCGTCCATGCGGATCATCCACGTGGGTGCCGACGCACGGCCTCCCTGCATACTGGGCTTGTACAGCTTGAGCTTGCTGCCTTCGAGCTGCAGCATACGGATGCGATACCGGTGGGCCGCCGGTTCCTTCGCGAGGATCCAGCCTTCGGCCACGCGGTTCGTGGTCTCACTGCCAGCCCCAGACCCAGACGTGGGCGACGTCGCCGCCGACTGGTCGATGCGTGAAAACCGCAGTGTGAGTGGCCGGCCGGCGTTCTGGATCAGCTCGATAGCGTGCGAGAATTCCATGTTCGTGAAGTAGTGGTGGTTGATGGAGATCAGCAGGTCGCCCACTTTGATGACGCCCGAGGCCTCCGCCAGCCCCACACCCTGGTCTCCGCTGTTGCGCTGGAAGCCGCAGACCATGACCTCGTCGTCCACAGTGCCGCGTAGCTGCAGCCCGAGCGGCCCCGACTGGTCGAACGTGACGGTGATGATCTTCTCCTTGGCGTCGCTGTCGTCGCGCTGCTTGCCGTCGGCGTCGTCCATGGGCAGCGCCGCCGTGAGCCGCATGCCGTTGGCGTCCGTGAACCGTGAGCTGCCACTCGATGGCATCAGTAAAGCAGACGTCTTGCGAGACACGCGCGGGATCACCGAGCTGCCGCGGATGATCTGCGACTCGGGTCGCTGCATGAGCTTGGGCTTGTACTCGCCACGCAGCTACAGGCAGACACACCTTCAGTACAGTCATCGAGGGTTTCGCAGGTGCAGAGAGACCAGGGGTACGCACCACGAGCGTGAGCACGGTGGCCCAGCGCACCATGTCTTCGCGGTCGTTGCCGGCGATGGTGTAGATGCGGTCCGCACACACCTACACAACACAGATTCCACACACGGGTTACACTCCATGAATCTCAGCCCTCGTAAACACGCCTCTTAAACGCACGAGATCGAGCGCGTGCTCGGGCGCGTCGGCCACGCTGCTGGGCAGCACGGCGTTCACGGAGGCCAGGTGGATCTCGCCGAGCTCCTGCTCCTCGGTCTCGCTCTTGAAGTAGCGCAGGATCATACCGTCCAGCACGAACCAGCGCTTGCGGTACGTGTTGCCCGGCAGGTGGATGCGCAGCACGCGCGAGCTGTTGAGCTTCTTGCCGCCGGCGCCCACGTGCTGGAGGCGCCGCTTGAAGTCGGGCTTGAGCAGGTAGCCCTTGGGGTTCTCGAGCCACTCCTGGTGGATGGCGCTGGTCGTCTGCATCTGGTGCACCTCGCGCGACAGCTTCTCGTACGCGTTCTCGCTCGACGGCGCGCCATCGCCGCCGCCCGCGCCCTCCGTCATGCTACCGATCTCTCGCTTTGCCTGCCTGATGCTAATGAGCTGCCGCCTGGAAGGGGAGGGAAGAAGGCAAAGCGAGAAGTACTGTCACACCTGTATTCACAAATACATGACAGTCAAGAACCTCTGGTATAAAATATATGAACAAATGCCTCGATTTAGTGACGACCTGAATGCTGAGATGGCTACACAAACTGATCAGTGTTAAGCCAGGCTGACGGTGTCGTCGTCGCTGGGCAGGAGGCGCCCGTGCTGTGAGGGGAAGGCTCGCAGCACGCGTTCTTGGCCCACGAGGTGGACGACGTAGGCCAGTCGCTCGTGGACGCCGTTGGTGACCAGGACCTCGTAGAAGCCAGGGTACGAGACCAGGTTCCCGGCGTTGTCGTGGAGCGCGAGCGTTTGCTCAGTGAGCTGGAACGAGATCGTCTTGGCTTCTCCTTTGTTTAGACTGACACGTTGGTAGTCAAAGAGCTGCTGGTTGAGAAGAGTGGCTGGGCCGGTGGCTTGGATGGACAGGGGACGGAAGTACGCCAGCACGACTTCATCGCCCTCACGGTCTCCGACGTTGCGAACCTTCACTTGGAAGCTCGCATTCAGCGATGGCGTCACGAGCAACGGCGTATCAGTCACATCATCCTGTGCCTCCTGCACAGTCAAGAAGGAAGAGTCCACGGTCTCATTGGACGGCTTTGAGAGCGCGAACTTGGTGTAGCTGAGACCCCATCCGAAGGGGAACACTGGCACTTCCTTGAAGTAGCGATACGAGCGGCCCGGGTACTCGGTCATGCTCATGCTCTTCATCTTGACCGAATCAATGTAGTTTGAGCGATACATCGTCACGGGCAGCTTGCCTCCAGGGTTGAAATCGCCAAAGATCACGTCCGCAATTGCCTGTGCGCCATAGAAGCCTGGGTAGAAGGCTTCGACCACACCGTCCGCATACAAAATGAGCTCTTCGGCACCGAGAACACCGCCGTTGAACAGAACGACGACCACCGGCTTTCCAACCTTGCGCACACGCTTGAGAAGCTGCAGCTGGATGTTCGGCAGCTGAATTGTTAGACGATCCAACGGTTCACGCTCGATTGACGTGTCGATGCCCAGAAAAAACACGACTGCCTCTGACTCCTCCGCGAGTTTCACGGCAGCAGCAAAACCGGCAGTGGACGTGTCGTTCACGCCGCAGCCGCGCTCTCCCTTTGTGAACGTGTCACCATTCTTCTTCTTGATGGCCTCAAGAGGCGTCTCGACACAGCCCATTTCAGTGTAGTCGCCGTGGCAGATCTGTCCGTAGTAGTTGCCCATGATACCTTCACGAGCGATCGAGTGAGGCCCCAGCACTGCCACTTTCGTGCCTTTCTTCAGTGGGAGGACATTGTTGCTGTTCTGGAGCAGTACCAACGACTTGCGCGTGAGCTCCAGACTGAGCTGCTGGTGCTCGGGCTTGTTCACCTCTGTGGGCTGGACATGCCAGTACGGCTGGTCGTCAATTGGGTCAAACAAACCGAGTTGGAAGCGCAGCTTTAGCGTGCGGCGCAGCGCGTCGTCGATATACTTGATATCCACTTGTTTGTCGGTCACGAGTTTCTCCAGGCAGTCGTTGTACACGTTGCCACTGTTCACATCTGTCCCGCTCTTGATAGCGAGAATGCCAGCGTCACACATCGTCTTCGTGTAGTGGTGTCGGTCCCAAATCGCTCGAATAGCTCCCGAGTCGCTTGTGATGTAGCCTTCGAACCCAAGATCCTTCCGCAACACGCCCGTGAGCCAGTCGTTTGCGCACGTGGGCACGCCGTTCAGGCTGTTGTAGGAGCACATGACGCCCTTGGCGTTGGCGTCGACGACCGACGCACGGAATGCTGGAAAGTACGTGTCGGCGAAGTCGTACTTCGACACGATCGCGTCAAACTCCATGCGGTCCACGCCTTCGTAGCTGTCGAACGAGTACGCGATCCAGTGCTTGAGCGTCACGACCGCCTGCAAGTAGCGCTTGTCTGGCCCTTCCTGCAGCCCGCGCGTGTACGCCATACCGTAGCGAGCGTTGATGAGCGGGTCTTCCGACGGCGTCTCCATGTTCCGTCCCCATCGCGGGTCACGGTTGATGTTAATGTTTGGGGACCAGCAGTCCAATCCCAGATGCGGTCCGCGCGCGTAGTTCTCACGCGCGCCCTCGAGCCACAGCGCACGCAGCTCCCAGCCGATCACACGGGCCATCTTGTACACAGCATCCGGGTCGAACACGGCGCCGAGGTTCACCGGGTTGGGGAAGTTGGTGGCGCAGTTGAGACCGCATGTGGACTGCACGCCGTGCACGCAGTTGGCACCCCAGTTGTACTCGGGTAGACCGATGGACGACATGTTGCCGTGCGGACTGGCGCGTGCCGTGAGCAGCAGCGCCTTCTCCTTGAGCGGCAGGCGCTTGAGCAGATCCTCCACGCGCGCATCGAAAGACAGCGACGTGTTGCAGAACGCCAGCTTCGAGAACTCGCCTACGCACGCGCGAGGGATGTCCGCTGCTGCTGGCGTGGTCACGCACAGCACTAGCGTCGCTGCCGTGGCGAAGAGAGACGTCGTGAGCGAGCGCATCTTGGATTGGTGGGACTGTAGCTCCTCGCGTCCACCGTTGAATCTCTTAAGGATCCAGCGAAGAAGGTTGTCCCTGTCGAAATCATGTTGGGGATTTGGATCCGACTGTCGATATTCCGAATTGGGAGTTAAATTCGGGATTATGTAGCCATGCCTCCGGTGAGAAAGGCAGCCGCTGAACAGAGATCTTCATGGGAGGGTTTCGTGGACGCCGTCGTGCGGCTGGATCCGCTGCATCAGACGCTGCATGCGAAGTGTCGAACACACACATGGCGCACTGCCACAGTCCGCACATCGCGGGAGTTTGACGCGCTTGAGTGGCTGCGCCGCGGAAGCCTCTCGCGTTCGCTTGCCTCGCTCAGCTCCAGCCTGTCCTGACGGCATCGAGTCTTCATCAACGTCGTTGTCAGAGCCGCTGCTGCTACTGTGGAGCTCGTCTTGCTCGAATCCCTCTTCATCGTCTTCTCCATCGTCATCCACGTCATCATCTCCATCGCTGAGCTCCTCGTACGCAAAGAGATCCAGGTCTTCGTTGTCATCGAAAGAAGCGCCAGACATTGTGAAGTCTCCGTCATCGTCAGCTGCACCTGTGGCACCGAAGCTCGACTTGGCCGTAGTCGTGGGCCTGTCTCCCGTGAGGCGGCGCTCAAGTGCCTCGAGTGTACGTTTTGCGCGCATCTTGTCCGGCTGACTCAAATTCGCTAACCGCAGTGGGGGACCAACCTTGGCGTGACCGCCTTCGTCTCCAGTGTCATCGTCTTCATCCACGCTCTCGTTGCCACCGTCATCGTCGTCGTCATCCGACATTTCCAGTTGCTCATATTCGGAGTCTGTGTCTTCGTCTTCCGACGAAAGAAGCTCATCCTGTTCAAACTCGCTGTCCTCGTCGATTCCATCGTCGTCGGAATCAACGGTATCGAGTGATACATCCAAAGTGTCGCTCCGCGTGCTGTCGTCTTCCTCATTTTCTTCTCTGATTGGCTCAAGCTGACTCGCCTTCGAGGCCAAGGTCGCACGATGTTCTGCTGTCTCTTCCTCCACTCGAGACACCGCAGCCCGAGACACCATATCAAGGGTGCTCTCACTGGTTGTGTCTTGACGCTTCGCATTGATGAACGCCGGCCAGTTGTGCTCGCACGTCTTCGCTAGGAGCGTCGCGGGATTAATGACGGCCCAAGAGGAAAAGAATAGTGCGGGATGCAGGTTCTTGAGACCACACCCAGTGACTTCCAGCGTGGGCTCAGGGGGCTCGGCATCACTGTCACCAGTATCGTCAGGAATTGGGGTTGGGACTGGAACCGGAACTGGAACCGGACCCCTCTTCCCCTTGGGGGACTTTCGCTTGTTTCTCAGACCAACAGACCCGCTCGGCGCTATCACGACGGCAGCCGTTTGGCTTTTCACTTCCTCGCGCAGCATGTTCTCGAAGAACTGTTTCACGGCTACTGCAAATACCCGCCCGGCAGCAATCGGAGGCATCGACGCATCGGCTGGCGCGACACTTCCGTCTTCAATTAAATACCGCCGCTTCAGTCGTTCCCAGCGCTTGCGGATCTCCAGGCGATGTCGATGGGGAAGGTACTTGCTCGATATCCGCGAAAAACGCCGATTATCACCGAAGTATTCGACCACGCCTCGAGCGAGACGGACATCCTCTTCAATCATCCACTTGGCCCACTTTCGCGTATGGTGCTCGCTGTGATACTCCTTGAAAGCCGACGGTCCGCCACGTTTCCTTCTGCTGCATAGATATCTATACCGCTTCGAAATCTCAACGGGGTCCTTGGTCGGGATGAGCGTCTCGTGAATCTCGCGCCACGCTTCCGGATTCACGCCATGGCGCTTGACGCCTTGGAATAGCAGTCGGTCTTCGGCCTGGGAAAACACAAGCTTGCGATTTCCTTGAGGCCTCGAACGTCGCCTCTTTCGATTCAGCAAGATGTGCTTGTCCACCTCTTGTAGACTGCTCTGCAATCCTTGATTTCGTTCCCCAATCGAGCAGCCTCGTCGAAACTGAGCTGTCAACTGGTCGATCGACTGTGAGCCGACAATGTCAAACATCGACGGATGAGCGACGGCGGCACGAGCTGCGCTGATTGAGCGCGTCACGCGACGCTGCTCGAGCAAGTCATCCGCTGGGGTCTGCGCACCTCCAGTACCATTGTTGATTGTGAGCTTGGACAGCAGCTGCGCCTTGTGTTGCAACGCGCGCTTGCCTCGAATCTGGAGTTCGCGCAACATCGACTTACACTCCTCTAGCTGCTCCTTCGCTGCTGCCTTTGCCGCCGCCTCAGCCGCCGCTGCAGCCTCTGGGTCCTCTCGATGGCCACGCTTCTCACTGCGCTTGGGCGCACTGTTAGCTGTCGAAGTAACCAGATAGTACGTCTGTAATAGAAGCTGGAAGTGCTTGTGCATTTGGGATGCCAACTGGATGCACTGCTCCTGTGAGATGGTGCCTTTCACATCTTTGAGCGCGGCTGCATCAGCCATATCCTCGATCGTCTGCCCAGACACGTGGCTCGCAGGCAGACTAGCACCACTCTCGTTGACACTCACACCTCCACTCGTAAAAGAAGCCGCCGTCGGCGTCCTAGGAAATGTCGGAGGCACTTTGAGCTGCTGCGTCAGCTGCGTCGAATCCCAGAGCAGCTCCGTGAGCTCCTTCTTGGACACACGCACGCTCTGCTGATGCAGCTCGTAGTCCTTCTCGCCCCTTCCGTTGCCGCGTTTGTCCATCATCTCGTCTTCGTCCGCTTCATCGTCGTCTTCATCCTCGTCAGGCTCGTACTCTTCGTCTTCCTCATCCAGAAACGACAGGTTGTCCTCCTCTGCGCCGGTCGGCAGGAGTGACGACAGGAATCGCTGGTACTCGTGGCTGTCTTCGTTGAAAATGCCACTGGACTTAACAGGATCCGGCGGCAACAACGACTCCAAGAGGTCGATATCCACGCTCACAAGCGACACTTTGGTACGCGTGCGGTGGGCGATGCGGTCTTCGTCGCCGTCCGCCAGGGGTCTTGCGCCGCCGCCAGCAGCGTCGTCTACGAGCGCCATGAGCTCGTCATCTAAGCTCCCGACACTCGCATCAGGACTATCGTCATCATCCTCTTCAGCAGTGTTGTCCTCGTCTTCCTCATCTTCCTCCAGGTCATCCTCGTCATCCTCGTCATCCTCGTCGACCTCGCCGCCATCTTCGCCGTCTTCGCCGTCATTCTCCATCGTCTCCAGCTCGAAATCGTCGTCGCTTTCGTCGCCATCGTGTCCTACATGCTCTCTATAGTCTGTGTTCTCACGCTCGGCGTCTCGCGTGTCTTGCTGTCCCCGTAATGGCGCGTCTTCGGCAGCATCTCCGTCGCCGTTATCGGCTTCCCGCATCATGGCCGTCGACACCGTCACAACACCCGCGCAAAAGCAGCCCCGCGGCAACATCTCAATTAAGTAAAACCCAATTTCAGCAAATCACAATCCGGTCCAGTTAACTTAGTTGGGACCATTAAAGAGTGATGGTCGGTCGGTCGATGTGCAACTCACGAAAAAGCAGTCGCGATCCTGGAAGAAGCAGACGACGACGAAAGACACGAGGCGACATGCTCGCGTTCACGCGTCCAGGACGCGCTATGTATGCCCATTCTCCACGCAATGCCCTCTGTACGCTGCATGCGATCACCGGCTTTCGAGGTGTGAAGGAAGCGCGCCGATTGGTGGCGTGGCCACT
>JAADXM010000408.1:0-20024 GCA_023337775.1 Pythium aquatile | reverse complement strand
CCCTCCTCAATCGCAACTTGAGATCCTCCATCCCAGGAAGTCGGCGTATTGCAGAGGCACAGTCTCGTGGAAACTCAGTTCATCCAGAGCTGGCCAGAATGTATGGCGCATGGGAGGAAAGCGAGAGGAGATGGCTCGATATGTGCAATCTCCTTGGAGCCCCAGCCTTCCATTTCAAAGGAGGAGATCTGGTCGGAGGAAAAACCTCACTCTTCTTGGGTCTGGAAGATCGATCTCATCTCAGCGGATGAGGTTTTTTATCTTTGGTTTCGGCACTGTATCAGACCTTGTTGGCCGCTCGCCCAGTTGGTGGCTTCAAGGAAAGAGGCACACGCCACGTCCATAGTCACTCGTGCAGAACCAAAGGGCTCGGAGCCGATTCTCCACGTGAAAAAGGGTTCCAACCATCCACACCCAAGCGTTTCCTCCATTTTCATTCACTCCGTTGGAACACTTGTGAGTGTTTAGGTTCCGTCCGCTCACTTCAGTGTCGAACCCGCACCGAGTCGGAAATCGGTGGAACAGTTTGCCAGCTGGCAGTCGGAACGAAAAGGCGAGGGAGAGAACAGCTCCCTTCGTACGTAACGGAGCTCCTCGATTGGATTGGGGGGAGAAAGAGATGGCGGACGCTCGGAGGATCGGGTATTCGCAGTCTTCCTCGTCATCCAGCACGAGAGGGGCAGGTGCCAGTCGCACGCCGTCGCACTCGTCGTGGTACGGTGCGCCCCCGCCGTCGTACAGCGCCACTATGGAGCGGTCCCGCAAGGCGTCCATCAGCGGCGTCTCCACCGCGTGGGACGAAGGATCGCGCAGCTCTCGCTACTCGACGGCGTCGTCGGCGTCCAATTTCTCGTCCGTGTCGGCGTCCACGTCTGCCAGCAGCAGCATCGACCGCTGGGCGCCGCAGCACGCTTCCTCGAGCGTCTGCAACAACTGCCGTGAAAAATTCTCCATCCTCAAGCGCTCGCATCGATGCCGACGATGTGGTAACCTCTTCTGCCAGAAGTGCTCAAGCTACAAAGTGCAGCTCGCAGGCCACTCGCACCGCTCGCGCGTGTGCACGATGTGTTTCCCCAAGGTGTTGGCGGGCAACCGGCCGCCAGTGAACACGTTTATTCATCACAAGGCGTGGGTGCCGCGCGGCGTGTTCGCGCACATGCTCAGCTACCTCAACCACGTCGACTTGTGTCTCGCGTCCATGACGTGCCGGTTCTGGTTCAAGCGCGCCTTGCTGGATATCACGTGGCGTCCGTTGTACATTCGCGAGTTTGGCGACGACGAGAACAGCCCGCAGCGAGAATCGCTGGTCGCGTTCCAGCGTGACGTCCATGGAATTGGATTCGACAACCTCTCCTACAACCAGAAGTTTGCCGTGCGCTGGACGACCCGCAAGGCCGCAGAGAAGAAGAAGAGCTTCGTGGTGATGTCGAGTCTGCTGTCGTCTCTGGGCCTGAGCAAGTACGCCCCGATTTTTGAGGCGGAGGAAATCGATATCGAGTCGTTGTGTCTCATGAACGCTGGTCACCTACGCGATCTGGGCATCCCTTTCGGCCCACGCATGAAGTTGCTGAATGCTGCGGCTTGTCTCGCGGATTTTAACGAAGAGGAAGAACGCCCGTCGATGGAGCCTTCCGCAGTGACGCCGGTCGCCCGGTTTAAGCAAAAGCGAGCGGAGATGAAGCAGTACAAGGCTTCGCTTGTGCGTCGTGTCCAGCAGTCGGCCGTGCGAATCGCCATCCTGACCAACGAAGGCGAGTTGTGCAACGTCGGGTCAGGGATCATCATCCACGAAGGAGGCCTCATCGCCACGGCACGCCATTGTCTTCAGGGCGAGCAGTTTGACTGCATCTACAGCGACGAGTACATGATCCTCGTCGCACCCACGGAATCGACTTCCACTTCTCCGTTGTGGAAGTACCACGCGCGAGCCATCCCGGAATGCTGCGACGAGGAACTCGACTACGCGCTTCTTCGTATCGACTGCGAGGTCATGTCTGACCCACCAAGTGGGATCTACATCGGTGACGTCACCGACCGCATTATCGCTCGCCAGTGGACCGTCGACAAGCTTGAAGGCACCTCGCGGGCCACCATCGGAAAGCTCCCTGCCGTGCCTATTGGCAACTCCAACAACGTGGAGCCAGGCGACGAGATGTGGATGTTTGGCTACCCGAGCAGCGGCCACAACACGATCACCGTGCACCACGCGATCTGCTCCGGCACGGACTCGCAGGTGTACAATGGCGAAGAGGTCGGCAAGGCCATGCTGCGAACGGCCGCGCAGCTGGACAACGGTTTCAGCGGCGGTGCCGCAGTCGACAAGAAGGGCCAGCTCGTGGGCCTCATCTCCTTCAGTGTGCTGCGTCAAGACCGCGTGCGTGCCATCAACATGGTCAAGGGCGCTATCGAGTTTGCCAAGCGCAAGTTCGAGTACGCCTGAGGCGTGTCCGTGACTGATTGATTGATTTTCGTGTGTGTGTGTGCATATCCAAAGCCAGCAACCCAACCATCTGCGCGACGAGTCGTACCGTGTGAACCAAACTTACTGAGTGCCCATGCAGCTTACATACAGAAACTGTAGTAATGAAGAAGGAGCCATCTCTCCATCTATTCATCTCTCCATTCGTCCAATCGTCCACGGAGCTCTCCGCTGAGGAGATGTCACTATAACGAGAACATGTCACAATGATGAAAAACCCAATTGCCCCGTCACGGAAACCCCGCGTTTTTTGGAAGGCGTGGGTCGGGTCTGTCGCGTGGGGGAGTCGGTGGGTTTCCGCCAGTGTGACTTGTTGAGAGGACGTAGCAAGCATGAGTCTGGAGTCGAAGGACGGCGAGCGCGTGGCCGTGGCGCTGTTCCCCATGGACTACGCGACCGTGGAGGTGGTCACGAATGAAGGAGAAGAGATCCTGCAACAGTTGAGTCGTCTTGCCTCTTCGGATGCTGAGTACAAGTGGAGAAAATGGAGCCCAAAAGAGCTGACTTTTTTCGTCATGGTGTGTGGAAACTAGGAACTTTACGGAGGCGCAGTTGTTCATGCACTCGATCCAAGAGCTGGAACGCGTGCGCATGGAACGGAAGAAGACGAAGAAGCGAAAGATCGACGATTCTAGCGTCAGTGGGGAGCAGGAAGAGGCCAAGAAGGCCAAGGTCGCGACTGGAAACCCGGCCGAAGATGAAGACGAAGACGCCTTGATGGCGATTAAAGAGGAGCAGCCAGTGGATCTAGTGGAAGCAAGCGAAGCGCTGAAAGAGGAGCCTGTGGAGTTGGCAAATGGCGTCACTATCGCCAAGGAAAACGGCGTGAAAGAGCATGTTGAAGGTGTGGATGTCGCGACGGAGGAGAAGACCGAGGAGACGGAGGAAGCAGAGGACGGAGAGAGCGACGTGGAGAAGGAGGAAGAAGAGGTGATCGACCCTCGTATCCACTACCGGCCCATGGTCGCAGAGCTTCAGGCATCCATCATCGAACTGAACCAGCTCATCAACACGATCGACCTCATCCGTCGACGAGAGTATCTGGAGGACATGCAATGTATCCGAGAGAACACGGCCGAGAAGAAGGAGGAGCTGGAGCATCTGATCGAGTCCAAGGGCCAGCAGCTTAAGGAGTCGAGTCGCATCTTGCTAGCGGGTGTGGACGCACTCACGGCGACCGTGGCCAAGGAAAGCAACTTCTTTGATGGCGTGAACGACACAATCCGCAAGTGGAAGATGTGCGCGCCCATCCATGGCAACATCCCCAAGCCATTCCGAGCCGGTGAGCCTCTCGCGGTGGACTGCAGCTTCGTCAGTGGTGAGTTTTGGCTGTGTGGAGGTCTGGTACGAGGGATATTCGGAGGCTGATGGGTTGTGAACTGTAGCTGGCTCCACGTTCACTCCACCCACTCGAACAATCGCCGATTTGTCTTTCGCGGAGGTACGATAGCACCTTGGACAAAGTTCTCCCGTGGGTTGTGGAGCTCATGGATGCTGTCGTGGTGATAACTAGCTGAGTCGAACGGAAAAGGGCCTTGTGTGCATCAAGACGCCTGAGGAGTACATGGCACGAACAATCCAAGTCGAACTCCGCTCACTTGGGAGTGACGCGGCTGGCTCGTACAGATTGCCGGCGCTGAAGATGAACACCATGTGCGTTGATGGCGCCCGGGAAACGAAGGGATGCCAGTGTACTGAGGTAGCTCATTTTCA
The DNA here is from genome assembly GCA_023337775.1 of Pythium aquatile. Classification (NCBI taxonomy): domain Eukaryota; phylum Oomycota; class Peronosporomycetes; order Pythiales; family Pythiaceae; genus Pythium; species Pythium aquatile. The sequence goes on along the minus strand of JAADXM010000408.1, from coordinate 15,832 downwards.
TTGATTCCTTTTGTCATGCAGGTCGAAGGCTGCAATGGACCGACTCGAAAACACCGCAGAAGACCGAAAGATCCTGGACGAACGAAACACATCGGTGCTCAAGGCGGTGCAATTTTCCGTCTTCTGTGAAGAGCTGTTCTACACTATCATGCAGGAGGCATTGTGGAACTCGAGCAGTTGGAGTGACTCAGCTCTGAGTGCGAAGAAGCCGCCTGGGAAGAAGTCGCAGCGAAATGAAGAGAACACTGCCCAGGGCCACACGAACGTGACCGTCGCTGAAATTCTAGACGACGAGATCCGTCTGCGTCTTCGAGACCAGTACGAAATGGTAGTTCGACTTATCGACACGCGGACAGCAGACTTCCGAACGACTGAGCCCCTTGTCTCAAACTCCGCCAACGTCCATACCAGCAACGGCCACCGCGAAAACGGAGGACACAACACCCACCGGGCTCACAGCGAAGACGAGTTCCTCGCTGAGACCTGTCGATTTGCATTGGTCCTTCTTCAGCAAGAGATTCGCCAGCGCCACGGCCGGAGTGAGTTGTCCCGGGGACTGTTGTTCACGAGCAACGATGGATCGAATGCCTCGGGAGTGTCTGGCGCGCCGCAAGCTGCGGAAGCTGACAAGTCGGATCTTGGCGGTGTGCTCGGCGCCGTTGTCAACACCATCTCGCACAACTTGCTGAAGGAAGAAGTCACGCGCTACCTCGATGAGTTGTCTGCGACTCTTGCGTCGCAAAATATGGCGTCGTCTGCAACTGGCCGCATCTTGGAAGACGGCCTGAGCCAGCCGATTTGCGACTCTGTGCGCGGAATCTACGTCAGCCCACGCTGGAAGACGTGCCCGTACGACTCGACCCTTGCGGCGTTTGACCTGAATATCGGCAAGAACTTCTCGACAGGTACGTTGATGCGTCGATTTCGGGAAGCAGGAGTTTGGCCCCCACTGACGTCACCGCTCTCGTAGAAATCTTGGTTTCAGGTACGAAGATCCGATTCGAAGACGGACCCAGCACCATCCGAGAGGTCTCGAACGTGGCTGTTTTGAAGCGTTTCGTGGAGAAGACGATCTGCTTCCAAGTGGCCCAATCGCTGCACCGCGACTTTGCGTCGTTCGGCTTAAAGCAGTCCACCGTGGATCTGGATCGTTCGAGTGTGCGTCTCTTCGTGGCGGGCGAGTGGGACGGTAGCTGCATCGGTGACGGCCGTGTGCCGGACACGAAGCCAACGTCGTGCATCTTTTTCGAGCCGTACTTCACACCGGAAGGAGCTATCACGATCAAGTGCGTGCTGCAGGCAGTGAACACGTCCAAACTGGCGGACTTGGGTCAGTCGCGAAAGAACGGCAAGGGGGAGCGTCTGTACGACGTCGAGTGGGAGCGGATACCAGGCAACAGCGACGTGGCCAAGATCGCGTGGCTGCTGCAGAAGACGAGTGGCTTGCCCGACTACTTCATGCTGGCCAGCGTCGCGTCGTAGTCGGCTCCGGCATACCGGTACCGGTATCGCCAATTCAGTAGAGAATCTCCAGGATGCATACAGACTGACAGACAGCCACACAACCGAGGCACCGCCCTCTGCAGAGACCGATCTCATAATTTAAGCTGAGCACAACACAATCAACCGACTTTTCCATAGCACGACACTCAAGTGTATTGTTTACGGACCACTCGATTATTCACGCGCAGGGCGAGGCGCTGGGTCCGTGCCCGTGAGGCGCTTGAAGATGCCGTCGACCTCGTCGACCACGAGCTCATAGGCGCCCGAAGCCAGCAGACCGCGGTGCACCTGCTCATTGAGACCGCCCGGCGTGGCGCCCTCGTCGGCCATCTCGTCGAACGTCTCGTGGGACTCGAAGCCCGCTTCAGCCAGCGACTTGAAGAACGAAGCCACGAAGCTGCGCGAGGAGGCGTCATCTATAGTAAGGCAGAGACCAAAATGAGTGAGTGACGGAGGCGAGGCTGTCTACAGTTGAGGAAGAGGAATAGCCAGACGTACCGACGCCGTTGGAGACACACCACTTGTGCGTGCTGGCGCAGGTCGCGTAGAAGTACGTGATCAGCGCCGTCATGCCCGTCTACAATCAATCCATCAATCGCTGGGTCAGCATACTACAGATCCCCCCCTGCATATAATATCACTCAGCCACGACGCATTCGTACCAGCGTCGTGATCTCCGACTCCTTGGCGACCATGACGGGCGTGCCGATCTGGCTCAGCAGGTCGCGCGCGAATTCGTTGACTGGGAACGCGAGGATCGGACCAGAGCGCTTGGAGGAGCTGGTCAGTGGCACGGTGCGCACGACGTTCTCACGCGGCAGCTTGACCAGCGCGAGCAGCTCGTCGTACGGGATGGTGGCCATCATGGACACCACCTTCTTGTGCGGCGCGAACGTGAGCTTGGGCAGCTCCTCCTTGGCGATGTTGGGCAGCAGGCCAATGAAGATCACGTCGCTCGCGTCCACGATCTCCTGGTTCGTGGCGCCGATACTCACGCGCGACGGGAATTTGGCCACGAGCGCCTCGGCCTTGGCCTTGGTGCGCGCCGAGACCGTCACGTGCTTGGGCTGCCAGCCGCCCTCACTGCAGAAGCCCGTGACCACGGCCGAGCCGATCTTGCCCGTGCCCAGCAGGCCGATGGTGAGGTCCGTCGTTGGGGCCATGGCTGCTCGTTCGTTGCCTGTGTGTTGGGTTTGGTGTCGTCGCTCTTCGGCAAATCCGCGAATGGAGGAATAGAGGATTGCGACATCCGATGGGATACGCTCGTGGCTTTGGCTACCGTCGATGACACAGATACCGGTATTCTGATCATCTTAATTTAGTAGACTAATGATTTCCTGAGTGGATGGAATGACATACCTACTTATTCAACGTGAATGTATTTCGACATTTTTGGATCCATGTCTCATTTTTCAAAATGAGCACTGTGGGGCTACGACACAGGCCAGACGGAAATGGTCTCATGTGGTGTTTGGGGATTGTCTACACTGACGGTACTGTATCTCACAGCTAATAACGTGGGGTTCTAAGGCGGGGGTCGGCTGTGCGTGGCTGCTTATCGCAGGTCGTCGAGGAGAGTCTCGTCGTTCGTGTGGAGGAACTCGAGGATCTGCTCGAACGTCGGGCGCTTTTCAGGAGAGCTCACCCAGCACAGAGTCATGAGCTTCTTGAACAATGGAGGACACGTGGCTGGGATCGTAGGTCGAAGGTTGTTGTTCAGCACGCCCAACGCCGCCTGTATCTGGCACAGGCCTTCGTACGGACATGCGCGAGTGATGACCTCCCAGCAGACGACGCCGAAGGAAAACACGTCGGCCTTTTCTGTGTACTTCTCGGCAGCCAAGACCTCGGGAGCCATCCACTGGGTCGTGCCGCAGTTGCCCGTCATCGTCTGGAAATGGGCTCGCACGCGAGCGAGGCCAAAGTCCGAGATCTTGATCGCGTAGGACGTATCCACCAGTAAGTTGGGGCTCTTGAGGTCACGATGGAGGATCGGTGGGTGGAACGAGTGGAGATAGTTCATGCCGAGAGCAGTGTCTCGTGCAAACCTAAGGAGGAAGCGGCATGACTGTGTGAGCAATAGGACTTGAATGCAGCTAGAAGTGGGAAAGGGTACGTACGTCATCTGCTTGTCGTACTCGATGACACTCTCTTGTCGTAGGACGTTCCACAGCGAGCCTCGTGGCAGGTATTCAATCACGAGACAACGTGTCGGGGGCTCTAAACACGCTCCCATCAACAGACAAATGTTCGGATGCCTACAGCAGCACGAGTGTCAGTCACTGCAGCTCAATAGCCCAGCACATCCATGAGGTATGAGGTGGTGGTTACGTACCGCAAGATGCTCATGATCTGGACTTCGGTCTCGAACTCTTCCAGGATGTCCGCCGTCAAGTATTGATACACAAGGATCTTGACCGCCACGGTGGTGCCTCTCCAGTTGGCTCGGTGAACAGTTCCGAACGCGCCCTGACCGATCATTTCACCGACATTGATTTCCTTGAAGTCGATATGCAGACTCTCGTTCTTGTGACACCGTGCTGGCAGTTTCTCCTTTTGTCGAGGTGTCATCGCGACGCCACCCGGTCCGACCAAGGCCGCTTCATTCGCCGCGGCTTGTGCCATAGCAAGCGTGTCATCAATCAGCGGTGCTGATGTCTTCACGTACATCGGCGAGTGGAGAAACAGAGGAATGCGAGCTTTGCGAGCCACTTCGAGCTGCATTTGGGCCGGTGGGGGCACTGAATCGCGCACAAACTGCCGCTCGATCACAGTCTTGATCTCTTGCTTGGCAGGTGTGGGCTGTGGGGCGGTCTCTGATGGACCCGCGGCTCCAGCTTCTCCGATCATGAATGGCACAGGGAGCTCCATAGCACTCGCGTCGTCGGGGAACATTTTGTCCAGTGAGTTAATGGGTGCGGCGGGTAATCGGCTCTCGAGGTCATCGTCAAACCCGTCGTTCTCTTCATGATGGGTCTCGTACGGTGACTCATCGAGCATTGATCTTCGCAGTGGGTTGCCATGGTGTGGGGATCCTGGGTGGTAGAAGGAGGCTTCTTCATGGCCATACTCCATGTCGCCGAAGTCTATTCGGTGGCTGCTTCGTGGCGCCGAGCCGTGCTGCTGCGCCGGGTACTGCGCTCCTCCGCCGACAGCTCCCAGCGCGAGTCCCATCTCGGGATCTGAGATTGTAGACGCAGCAGTCGTGGTCGTAGTCGCGTTGTTGTTCTGGTTATTCGTCGCAGCGCTGTGAGCTCTTCGTCTCATCGGCTGCTTGGCCTGGTTGTAGTACCCTGGCTGTTGGTGCTTGTACTGATGCGCCTTCTGAAGCACCGCTAGTCCGTGGTGACCTGGCGGCTGCTGTGGCGACAGTGGCTGCTTCTTGGCCAGCGGCATCAACCCACCGACGCCGCCGCCGGGCGAGCCCACGGGGTTCAGGAACGGCACCGTGTCTGGCTCAATGGGACTCGACTTGCGCGCCTTGGCGTGGGCGTGCAGCTGGCGCTGACGCAGCTCGTTGTCTTCATGCGCCTCGCTCTCGCGGATGAACTTGACATACATGACGATCGCCAGCACCAGGAAGCACAGCGAACCCGTGAGCACGGGATCCATGCCCACCATCGTGTGGCCTCTTCACTCGCTCGCTCGGATCCTCCGCTGTACGGCTCCTCCGCTGCTGCTCCTCCTCTCGATACTCGTCCTACTATCGGCTCCTCCTCCCCTGAGACCCTCTCGTGGGTGGATCGGATCCGCTCGCTACAATTGGTCTAATTCGGCACCTACGAAGGCCCTGGCGCTCGCTGTTGCGCCGCTGCGTCGCGCCTGCGACACCGCCCTCCGTCGCACGCGTGCGTATCCAGTGCGTCCGCTGTCGGCCGCTGCGTCAAGCGCTTCCGCCGTGGGGAGCTCCGCTATAATTGAGCTTGGGGGCGCCGGCCGCTTCTCACGTTATTGCTTTGGGGACGCGAGAGTTTCCCGCTCACACTTAGTAGCGTGGGGTGGGGTTGGGGGCGGGACAAGTCCGATACATTCCACAAGTGCAACGTCACACATGCACACAGACTGGACTGCGAATAGAGTGACATATAACCCGGATAGTGGCATATAGCACTATAACAGTGACACTGAATGTCACTATCGAACGTAGCTCTTCGTGACGATGGCTGCTTTTTTCTCCATGGTCGTCGTGTTGACGCCGAGATTTGTTTACCAAGAGCGTGCTGATGCCATCGGCACCGCGTGCGATGGACGTGACGCTTCGTATGATGCCGATTGTACTGTATGAGATGCTGATTATGCGTCTTCAAAACTCTCGTTGGATAGGATATGGTGCAGCGCGGCTTCGAACGTCGCCAGGTAGTAGCCCGACTCACTACGGCGTTTCTCCGGATCGCAGAGGCGATTCAGCAGCACCTGCGTCATGATGGGAGATGCGAGGTCGCTGTGGACGATCACATAGATGAAGATCGGCAGGAAATCGTCACCGCTGAGCACGTCTTCGTCTTCGTTTCGCTGGGCTTGTTCACTCGGAGAGGCAGGAGGCACACCACCGCCGGATGACACGTCGACCACCCCAGCGTCGGTTAAGGACATCCGCACTGTCGCCACTTGGGCCTGAGCCTTCATCTCAGCATGATACATACGGCGTTCCGAGCGATACAGCGAGTGGATCTGGTGCGCAGTCGCAACGAGCTTGCGCATTTTGTCAAGAGGGAGGAACGCGTCATCAATCTCCTTGATGCAGTCGATGACTGCACGCCAACTGCTCACGGAGATCTTGCTCACGGGGATGCCAAAGTAGCTCTGTGGCTTGCCACGCAACAGGAAAACTCGCTGGCGGAATTGCTGCTCCTTGTGGACGACTCGCATTCGCAGGTACGTGGTCAGGGCGGACATGAGCGGCACGCACAGTTTCTCTTCCAGCTCGTGGCGAATCGAATCGGACACGAGCTGCTGCAGCTTGTCACTACTGGTTAGCGCATCATCGCTGAGCAAGTTGCTGACGTACGAGTTGCGACGACCCAGCGATTCTTCGCTGAGATCCGTCGTCGAGTAGTACTTCATCAGCCGCTCCACATGGTCGCGCATCTCGTCGAATCGGTGTTCGAGCATGTATTCCTGCACACCGTCGAGAATGGTTCCGATCTCTTCCAACAGGTTCTTGCCAGGATCCACACCGTTCTGCTTCAGCTTCAGTAGGAATTTCTCACACGCCTTGCCTTCGGGAGATGTCGGGTCGTTCACTGTATGATACACATAGACGCGAAGCTCTCGCGAGATCGGCTGCGTGCGATTTCGGAGCAGGATGCCTTCGTGCGGCACATCCAAAAACTGCTGCAGCTGCTTCAGAGCGACTCCGTGGAGGAACGTCATAGGAGGTGGAGTGACGAGCGCAGCTGACACACGCAGAAACGCTTCGAGCACGGGGGCTCGATCGGATGCGACCTCTCGCGCTGAGAACGGCCCGTGGCCTCGACGAGGTGGGAACACGCAGTCGCTGACTCGCTCGGACAACCGGCATAACTACGAGAGCAGCAAGAACTAAAGTGAGGCGACGGCGTGTAGGGTAGTGTTGCCATGCGTAGCGAATCTTACCTTTCGATATAACTTGTACAACTCCTTGAAGCGCTTCTTCGTAAACCACACGACGCCACTCTCAACATCAACGACACGGATAACGTACTCCTGCAAACGCCACCACACATCGCACGATCAGCAACCTCGCATTCCCACTATGAGTGAGCCTCGTGAATGTTACCATGTGGCTATTTGAGCGGCTCTGCTTGGAGGCGTTCTTGACGATGCGGATTGAGAGTGCTTGCCGAATTCCTGTCGTGGGGAACCAACTGTCAGACCCACAGACTCTACGAAACGAGAAATATTTGACTGCGCGCGCATCGCACCTTTTGCCTTCAGTAGCAGCGAATGCCACTCGTGGTCCGAAATCATTTTGTCCATATTCATCGTCATATCAATGAGCTAAACAACAACAGAAACCGTTAGAAAGGCAAACGAATAGCGCACCACCGCGGTAACAGCACTCACCATCTTCGACGGCTGAATCTTGGACACGATCATCGAACGCAGCATGTCGAGCTCATGCGATGAGATGACACCACGACGGTAGATCTCACTCGCCTTTGACAGCAACTCAAACACAAGGTGAGGCTCGCGGTGTCGGATACGTTTCTCGGCCTCAGTTAGATCCAGCTTGCTCCGCTTGATCACGTCGATATTGGCCGTGCTGACGATGTTGTCCGGCTCAACCACAGTGTCGTCGCCTTCTTTTGCTTCTTCACGCAGTTCCTCAGGCAGAAACTTCTTGTTCATCGAGTCCGACACCATTTGGTTGCTCTTGCGGATCGTCTCGCTGTCAAACAGAGGCGTCACGACGTCTTCCTGGAGATCGTCACCGTCCGACGCGAACTCCTTGCCATACAGCGTGCCGTCATCCTCCGCGAGAACGCTCGACTTTTCTGACTGGCCATCATCTGCTGTCAAGGTGTCGCTTGACGCTGGGCGGTCGCCCTTGCCTTCGAGCTCCTCTTCCAGCATACTCGGCCGCAGATCGTCGTCCAGCAGCAGCTCGCTCGGACGTTCATCCCCCGTCATGTCTTCATCGTCATCTCGTTCATCTTCAGACCGAACATCTCCACAGCCATCGTCATCCGGAAGCTACAAGATACCAACACATCATCAGTGAGAAACTCATTGCCAATCGGCATGTGAGAGAGGGCGACTCACCCTCAGGAAGTCGTCAGGCAGAGGGTTCTTCACCGGGAATGACAGTGAGAAGCCGCCGCTGCCACTCGCTTGCTCTCGCTTGGTCTTGCTCTCCTCCTCGACTTCTTCCATGTTCAATATCGCCGTGATCGTGTCTTCCATCACGTAGGCGTTGGCCTCCAGCATCATAGTAAGCGCCGCCGGGTCCCATTTCCGGAAAATCGACTGCAGGATCTCGACGCCGCGAGCAATCGATTCGGCATTCGGCTGCGGCGGCGGCGGCGGCGCTACGACAGCGCCTGCGTCTACTGCATGCTGAGACGACGGCGTGGCCGATGCGTTGGACCCTCGACGCTTGGACGAGAAGAGCTTGCTGCTGAGGATGCTCTTCTTCTTTTCCTGGACCGGCGACGACATGGGCCGCAGCGCAGGGCTCAGAGACACACCGTCACGGAGCTTCTTCGTCTTGGGGCGTGGCGCGTCGCCCGAACGCCACGTCGACTTGCGGCGGCCGTCATCCCCACTGAGGTAGAGGGCCGGGATCATCTTCACCTGGAACGGGTGAGCACACGCAGAACGCGATGGAGACAGCACTTGCACACACAGACGGATGAGGGGATGGGGAGTCTAGCAAGCGTCTTCGTGGCGTCGGGAGATCCGTAGAGCGCTAGTAATCGAGCGCGCACGCAGCGACGAGACGCGCTTCCTCGAGCTCTTCTGCTTCTTCTTTCACCCCAAATGTGTCAGGACAGCAAAAAGAGCACACACACTATCTGAGCTTTCTCTATCGGATACGAACCGTTGAATAAATTATGAAAGGAAAAGTAGCAGTAGAGAAGATTGGACACAACGAAATTCGAACGGGTCTATATGTGATTTAAGAGGTTCAACTGTACGACGCGTGCCTTCTGCCGGTTCGTATCAGAAAACCATGATGAACAGGTAGATTTCCAGCAGCAGCACGACGCAGAGCCCGATGATGAGCGTCCGGTGCCTGCTGTAGAGCTCCAGCAGCGTGCCGTGCGAGGCTTCGACGTTTACTCGCCTACAAGGCATGCCAGGAGTACTCAGATTTAATTGTAACCGCAGGGAAACGCGACAGAAACCCTACGCGACGTCGATGCCGTCGTCGATACGCAAGATGAACTGGGGCTGCTCCACTATCATGGCCTTGATGCGATTGGCCATTTCGCTGAGCTAGGAAAGTGAGATGGATAGGATCAATGTGCGTGCAGTTTCAAAGAGCCTATTGGGCTGGGTGGGGACTGTACCTCGGCGATCTTGGCTTCGAGATCCTGACGCGAGAGGCGTTCCATGGCCTGCTGACTGCAGTTGTTGATTCCGTTGCTTCCTGGAGTCATGGGCTTTCCTGCTGCATGGAGGAAGTCGCTTTGATTTTGATTGTGATTTGGACGGAGACCTCCAGGCGGAGCTGCTGGTGACGTGGACTTGCTTGGCATTCTTGGCACAGAGACATCGAGATTCATAGGGTTCTATATTGGATTCAAGAGGTTTAACTGCACCACACGCGCCTATTAGAACACCACGACGAACAGGAAGATGACCAGCAGCAGCACGATGAAAAGCTTGAGGATGAGCGACCGGTTGCCGGACACCATGCTGTAGAGCTTCAGCAGCTCGCTGTGCGAGGCTTCGACGTTTGCTTGTCTACAAGGCCGTTCAACAACGCAGTGAGTACTCGTACGCAGAAGAAAGGCAGCAGAAGGGAAGGAGAATGGACTTACGCGACGTCCATGTCGTCGTCGATACGCGAGATGATCTCGCCTTGCTCCGCCACCATCGTCGCCATGCGCGTGTACATACCAGTGATCTGTACAGTGGATTAGAGTCGTCAGTTTCTTCAGTCTCAGTGAGTGTGTGGGGACGTGAGTGTACCTCGACAATGGTGCTTTCGACATGCTGTGCATTCTGGAAGCGGGCCTTGGCATCCTGCCGTGAAAAGTGCTGCATGGCCTGCTGGCCGCCGTTGTTGATCCCGTTGCTTCCCGGAGTCATGGGCTTCTGCTGTTGCATGAAGGGACTCGCTCCCAGATTGCCTTGTCTTCGACGCAGACCTACAGGTCCTGCCGGCGGAGCTGCTGGCATCCCTAATGAACGAGATCAGTCAGTGCTTCATGAGCAGCTTCAGTGTGGCGAACAGAACACGACTCACCATGATTCATGTACGGATTCGCGGGTTCTCCGTTGGTGTTGGGTTGCCGGTCGGCGTTCAGCAGCGGTGCACGCGCCGGATCTTCGGGCCGTCGGAATGGATTCGACTGGGGATTGGTCTGTGGAGTGGCGGCCGGTGTCCGCGAGAACAGCGGCGACGTGAGCTGCACCATCGGCCCAGCTCCGCCGTGGGAGAACTTGCTTCGGCGCGTGCTTCGCTCTCGAATCGTCGCTGTGTGCTGCTGCAGCGCGACGTGGAACTGCTTGGCATTCTTCGCGCAGCGTGACTTCAACGACTGCGTGATGACGGAGAAATGGGCCTGGTGGTGGCCCTGACTGCGTCCTCGCTGCGCGGTGTTGATGGTCTGCTGGAACATCTGGATGTTCTTCTCAATGGCCGCGAGCTCCTTCTTGAGCACGTCCGTGAGCGTCGCGATCTGCGCCGTCGGGTCGTCTCCGATGATGGACTTTTTGGTCACGAGGTCCTGGAGGTCGCGCAGGAACAGCTCCTGCTGCCGGAGCTGGTCGGCGATCTGCTGCGCGCGGCGTGCATCCTGTGAGAGAGGCCTGTGGGTCTGCGGCTTGCTCACGCCCGTGTCGAAGAGCACCGTGATCTTGACGAAGTCGCTCGTGCGATCCATCTTCCACGTCGCCAATGTCGCCACGCGTGCAGTCGACCTGATAAATCCCACTAAGTTCGATAATGTAACCCCGGTAGGGTAACCGTACTTAGACTAGTATGGTTATATCGGTAAATACTTTCCTGGGACTGGTTCACGACCATCATTCTGAAAACGCCAGCAGCAAGGAAGGCCATCATCAACGGAACGGAAGAAGACGGCGACGACGAAAATGGACCGCGAGGAAATAGCGTTGCGCGCCAAGATCCAGGCCATGAAGAACGTGCTGCAGGTCAGCTCGCGGCCTGGGAATATGCATGCGAACAGCTACACGCATCGCGCACCGGCCGCGTCGTTTGCGAAGCCGTACGCGCCGTATTACAGCCGCAAGCCGGCGGTTCCTGTCAACAAAACGTGGACTCGCACGGGCAATTCGACTGGTAAGACGACGGCGCCGACGCCTGTGGTGGCTACTCAGAGCGCCAATCGCGTGTGGGTGAACGCCAACGCTGTGCGTGTGAGTCCTGCGGCCTCGGCCCCGCCAGCGCCGATGAGTTTCGCCCAGTAGGTCTCGTTTGAATCTCGTCGGAGCTGCTGCTGTGGAGGGGACTTAGTGGAGAGTGTCTGGGATTTGTAGGCGAGTGAGGAGTAGGATGCAACTACAGGTGCTGCGACTGGAGGACGGCGAGTACGCGAAGGCCAACGGAGGCTTCTCGCTCGTCCGGTCTGACGCGCTCAAGGCGAAGGCAGCCGGGGCCGCCACGAGGGTTCCTTCGAATAGCTACGGTGAGCTCCAGTCGGTCGGTCTCTCGGCCTTGATAGATCTTCTAGGACTTACATCGTGGTTGTATGGCACTAGTGAGCCGACGGCCGACGATGGGCAGTGCTGCCTCGTACGTGGGAAGACTGTGCAGCCAGAGAGCGACGTCTTGATTTTACGGACTGTATTCCTTGGCTGTGTAGGACACGCGCACAGCTCGTCGTGAGTCGAGCGCGAGCAGTGACTCGCACGAAGGCGAAGACCCGCGTTCGTACGGAGTACTGTCGGTTCTTTAACAAGTTCGGCAAGTCAAGGAGAACCCCCCTGGCGGTCGCTAAGAGACGTACACACTAACAGATACCGTGGCTGTTGTAGGCCACTGTAACAACAAGAATGCGTGCAAGTTCATCCACGATAGTCGACGAGTGGCGCTGTGTCGCGACTTCGCCAAGGGAGACTGCAAGGACGACAAGTGTCTGCTGTCCCACGACAAGGTACAGTCAATGCTATTGATCAAGTGGCCACTATAGCCTGTGTGAAGCTCACCTGGTGACTTGATGGTAGAACAAAATGCCTGTTTGTACGTTGTTTCTTCGTGGCGCGTGCACGCGCGACGACTGCCGCTTCCGCCACGTGAAGGTGAGCAGTCTGGCGCAGGTGTGTGAGGCGTTTCGGAACGGGTACTGCTCTCAAGGCGCCGCGTGCACGATGAAGCACGAGCTTCCACCGGCAGCGAAGAAGAAGAGGTCACTGGAGACGCCTTTGAGCAGTGAAGCGGACGGAAATCCGTCAAAGAAGCAACCGAGGCGGCCGGAAGTCAGCGAGTCAAGAGCAGGTACGTTGTCCATACCCGATAGGGTAGAGTCTACAGAAAGAATGAGTCCGGTTGCTGTGGATGAGAGTGGTGACGAGACGACGAATCCTCAGCCAGCCAGCGCTCCGGCCGGGACGCTGTCGATTCGACCGAATATCCGCTTTGCACCCCGCAACGCAGGGCTCATGCCGGCGCTTCTGTCGCTGCGGAAGAGGCCAGTGGCCCCACGCGAGTAGAACATCAGCAAGAAGATCATGAAAGCCACAAACATCCTCAAGGGGTCATGAAGAGCCTCGAAGGCCATACAAAAACAAACAACAGTGTGGGATAACAACAGAGAAAAAGAGGCTTGCCAACACACACAGCTAGTAAAACCTTGATCATCACATGTAGTGGAGTAATTCACTCCATGCCCAACCTCCATCGACTGCTCAGGCACTCAGAACCGAAGTCCCTCGCGAGCCTCGCGGTCCTTGAACTCACTCGACGTCACTGCCAGCACGGGAGGCGCGACCTGCTGCACTGTCGTGCCGAGCTTCGGATGCGAGACCAGAATCGAATACTTCTCCACACGAGTCAGCAAGTCGCCGTTGATAGCCGCGTAGTCGAACTTGCCGATCACATCCGTATAGCCGTCCTTGTAGAACTGCGTCTGCTTGCTGCGTGTCGTGCCAGCGCGTGTACCAGTACCGGATGCCGATACCGACACCGATACCTTGGCGTACGCCTTCACGTAGCAAGAAGGTACAGGGAGTCCGTTGTGGAGTACTTGCAGGAAGCCCGCCTGCTTGGTCACGATGACTTGCAGCTGGGAGGTGAAGTACGATCTCGTGAGTTCGATGGGCGCCGCAACACTCGAGACCGCGCGACTCGATTCCGTCTCACGGATACGAAGCAGCATCGGCGAGGCTGCCAGTTCGGTCGGCATCTTCCACACCGTCGTGGAAAGACCCTGCGTCTCCGTCTTGAGCTCGATCGGCAGTTGTTGATACGGCTTGATCAGCAGCAGACTGGACTTGGATGCCGCCGACTCGGAAAACGAATCGAAAGGCGCCGTCGAAAACATGAGCTCGACGTCGATGCGGTAGAATGAGATCTCGCACGCACCGAGATTCTGGCTCGTCAAGTGGACTTCATCGCCCTTGACTTCAGCAGTGAGACGCACTTCACCATCGTCAGGCACAGCCAGCGATGTCGATTGCTGTCCCGCCTCACTTCGACCTGGTTGGCTGATACGCAACCCCTCCTGCGCACGGGTCAATGCAGCGTGGCGCAGTACATCGTACTCAACCAACACCTCTTGCAACCGCGAGAAGCGCTCACGCCAACGGTCGTTCTCGAGCTTGGCATACTTCGCGACGTTGCGACGAGCGATTGGGAAACTGGACGAAGCCTGGCTCTGGGCTCGGAAGAAGTCGAGGTACGCGTCCATGTAATCACCAGCGATCGAGAACTCGGTTGTCACCGTGACGACTCGCGAGCCACTCGTCTGAGACATCTTCAAGGCCTTGGCGCGTTCAAACACCGGCAGTGCGTCTTCGATGCGGTGGAAGAGAATGAGAAAGTACGCCATGACAAGCAACTGGTCAGGAGTGAGCGAGGCGCGAAGACTCAGCGTCTGGCACAGTATGCGATAGTACTCACGTGCCTTCTTGTGCTGCACCCGGGGCGGCTCCTGGCCACAGCTGGAAGCGACGATCTCCGATGGTGAGCTGGAGAAAGCCGACGAAGATGATACTTTGCCCGACACTCGATGCGCGCGACGAGAGAGCAGCGGCCCGAACTCGGTGTGGTCGAAGCTGAAGCTGGCATCAAAGCGCTCTTGGTGGTAGATGCTGCTGCTCAGCTGGACCACGCTCGTGTGCACACCCTGGCCGAGCGCCTGCAGGAGTGAAGTCTTCGCTGAGATGACTTCTCGCATGCCGACGAAGTCGCTGTGCAAGAACGCGTACTTCCAGATCGACTCGACGAACACCCATCGCTGGCGCAGATACTTCGTCACACCAAGATAGAAATCGCGCTCGACACAACGCCACGCCAAGGTATCCAACCCAAGCTTCACGATCGCTGTCTCCTTCGCCATGAAAGACACCACATCGTCGAGCGAGCCACGTGTAGCGACGTCACTCCACGACGTCAAATCCACAGCGGTGGCGTTCGGCACGACAGTGATGGGGTTAGTGAGCTCGTCGTCGGTAGACGCCCACGCCACGACCTTCCCTTCAAGCGATGCGTGCGCTGGGTACTGAGTGAACAGACCCACAGCAGGGAAGTAGAAGTCGAATGATAGTGTCTTCGTGTCGTGGGGTGCCATTTCAATGACTTCGTTCTTCGTGTAGAAGGCGCTGCTGGTCAACGGGATCGAGCCGCGAGGGATCTGCATCAGCAGGTTCACATCCTTGAGTCGCTTGGAGCCGATGTTGCTGACGCTCACGATGCAAGTGTAGATGCGATTCACGATGAACTCACGTGCCGGACGAATGTCAGCGAAATCGCTGGACTGTGCCGACGTGCGATCGGCCTGCGAGACAAGTCGCTGCTTGATAATCAGCGTCGAGTTGGGCTCTGGGCTGACTTCGCCAGGGCCAATTCCTTGGTGGTAAAGCACGACATCGGCCACGGCATCGATTTGGACGCGGCTACCACCGGCAAGGAGCTGCACTGAAGTCGGCATCACGTCGCTGGCCGCAAGATCAAGCACTGAGATCGCCAGAATGCCTTCAGTGAAGGATCGCAACGCCTCGGGGAAGAAGGACGAGAGGAACGCCTGGTTCGGCAGAGGCGTGCGTACCCGAGCCATCAAATATTTCGCGTAGTCCTTCCAGAAGTTGTTGCGGCCGTCGAGATGCGGCTTTTGCGATCCAAAGAACCGCTTCTCTTGCAGGCGACGCACCTTGCCAGGCAGCAAATACGGCTGCGCTCGGCGCTTCCTCGCCTGGCGTAGCGTTGCTTGCATTTCCTCGTCTGCTCCGACGCTGTCTTCATCTCCATCTACTTGATCGAGATCGAGATCTTGGCTGGGCTCGTCGTCTTCACTGTCAATGCTCTCGACACCGAAGTCATCTTCTTCATCGTCTTTGGGAATGAGTTTTGCCAGCTCCGCACCACCCGTCACAGATGATTTGGCTTTCAGCGTCGACGAATTCGCCGGCGAGGTCGGAGAGTAGGCTGGCGAGGTCGGAGAGTAGGCAGGAGAGGGTGCCATGGGCATCTGCATCTGCATTTGCTGCTGTTGCTGTT
>JAADXM010000407.1:0-20050 GCA_023337775.1 Pythium aquatile | reverse complement strand
CAAGCAGCGTCCTCCATTATGACCTGGAAGCCGTGGCCGTGGCACCGCCGCCACAGTCGCGACTCAGCCAGCGACGCCGAACCTCGCCGAAGACGCAGCCACCGCTCTTCTGGCAGTCGCCTTAGCACTGTCGGCTCCACGGACTCGCGGCTGCTGGCGCTGGCTGACGAAGCCACCGAGTCGATTCTCCAGTTCCTGGACCACAAGTCTCTCCACGCGTTCGAGCTCTCCGGTCGAAGCGGTCTCGAAGCCATCCAGTCCGTGGAATTCTGGCACCGCAGCATCGCAAACAAGCTCGCGTGTTACGAACACCAAGAGGCGAATCCAACGCAACGCGCAGCGCTCTGGAAGCGCATGCATTGCCTGCGAAACCACCACCGTAGCTCATCGCCGCTGGGCTTCACCAGTGACACGCTGCTCACAGGCGTCGTCGCCAATGACTCGCCCAATGACTTCTCCGTGCCACCCACGTGGCTGCTGTTCAAGTCACGCTGCTGGTTCTGGATGGAGAAGTTGCTGAGCAAGACCGCCACGGACCTCGCTATCGACGACGCGTCCATGTACGTACGCCAGCTCCACTGCGGCTGCGGATATCACGTGCCGTGCTTCTGGTCGAGTGGCAGCTCCGCCTCAGAAGAAGCCTGCTCCTTTCTCGAGTTCAACGTGCGAGCGGAGACCTTCGTGTCCAGTGTACAGGTCGTGCCATACCAAGCGTACTGGCTGGACGAGAACCCGTCATTCGCCCCGAAGCAAGTCTCCTTCACGTTCTTCCATCGAAATCCGAGTGGTGTGGATGCTGTTCCCGTCAGTATCTACCAGTCGCCTGTGTTTTCGGTCAAAAACACGATGACGCTCCAGCATTATGAGCTGCCCAAGACCGTGTACGCCTCCACGGTCTGCGTGCTGCGTGTCAATCTCATCGGACGCACACAACGCGCCCCACTGGATGAGCGTCCATGGATTCCCAGCAACTCCCTCGTCGCCAAGCACTCTCACGACGAAGCTGTTGAGGATTCTGCGAGTGCTCAATTCTACTGCTGTCTGAGCTACATCAACGCCTCAGGTATCGTCATTCAAGAGGAGACGCTGAAGAAACCAAAGAAGTGGTGGCTGCCAGTAGCCCACCAGTAGATTTAGTGGCGTTGTTGTCGTAAGCCCACGTTTGTTGTCTGTCTTGAGATTGCTGGCTAGACGACGCCTTAGAGTAAGCGTGTCCAAGGCTCAAGCCAAGTGGAACATGGGGCGGTTCTCGCCCGTGCCGATCTCCAGCGACTGGCTTTCCTGGAGCACGCCGTGCAAGTACGCGATCGCGGTCTTGACTGCCGTCACCATGTCGCGCTTCTTGGCGAACTGCGCCGCGATCGCAGCCGCCAGCGTGCAGCCCGTGCCGTGGGTGTTGCGAGTCGCGAGTTTGGAGTTCGTGATGACGTGGAACTCGTTGCGGTGCACGTCCAGCAGCACATCGTGGACGCAGTCGTCCGGAGGGTTCGCCAAGTGGCCGCCCTTGACCAACACAAACGCTGGACCGAAGACCGCGAGATCCAGCGCTGCCTGCTTCATGTCTTCGATCGTCTTGATCACACGGTCGTTCAGCTGCAGGGCGTGGAAGAGTGAGCATCTGCTGCATTATCATGAATGAATCAAGCGAGAGGGGAACGCACCAGCACGGCCGTCTCTGGGATATTGGGCGTGATGATCGTGGCCAGTGGGAAGAGCTTCTTGACCATGCTCTGATGAGCCGCTTCCTTGAGCAGGCGATCGCCGCTAGTGGCGACCATGACGGGGTCCATGACCAGCGGCAGCTTGCGCGGCTCCAGCACCGTCGCCACCATCTCAATGATCTCTTCCGTCGCCAGCATCCCCGTCTTCATCAGCATCAGTCAAACACACTAGCGTAAGTACTCAGCCAAATATCCACACTCAAGTCCTCCCAAGTGTACTGTACCTTGACGACGTCGGTGCCAATGTCGTCGAGCACGCAGGTGATCTGGTCGGCGATCTCGTTCACAGGAATCGCGTGGATCCCGTGGACGCCCAGCGTGTTTTGCACCGTGACGGCTGTGACCGCCGAGGTGGAGAACACGCCGAGGTTCGTGCAGGCCTTCATGTCCGCCTGGATGCCTGCGCCGCCGCCACTGTCCGAGCCAGCGATAGTGAGCACGCGAGGCACGCGTCGCTCGTACTCCACCGCCGGCGACGAGTATGCGGTATGCGACCCGTTCGCTGCTAGCGCCTTCAGGAACGTCACCAGCTCGGCCTTACTTTGCGTGACAATAGGCGAGGACACGGTCACCAGGAAAGTGGCAAGCAAATGCACCGCTGCTTTGGTGCCTTGTGGCTCAGCCACGATGGGCGAGACAGAGACGGAGAATCGCTGGTCGTTCTTTTTCTCGATACAGACTTCGTACGAACCGGTCTTGAGTGACGCGACGACGCCAATGTCGATGCCGTTGATACGCTCGCTGGCCCACGCGGCTGCGGTGGTCGTCGAGCAGCACACAGAGACACATACACACATAAGTGACGGCCCACTCAGCAGTCCCTCCGCCAGTATTAACTGGATCAGGTTCAAAGGGTAAACTTCTCAGCCATATCCTCTTTTGCTCAGTAGAGCTCGAGAGGAAAGAGGGCGCCCCTCGCTGAAGTCGTTGGTTAATCATTGTGAACTCTTCAGAGATCAACAGATAAAGCAACACACACGATCCGATGCCCCTCTGGGCACCACATCCACAACGGGGATCCACGTGGGTGGCAGCCCGAGGGAGGATCCAACACAAACACAGCCAGAGCTCACACACGGCAAACGGAGTACGGTACCTTCACTCAGGAGAAGCTCGCTGGACTCGTCGACAGTGATCTTGACCGCCATTGGGAACGACAGAGTCGTCGGTGGGAAAACGGCAGCAGCTCGCGCCATAGGGAAGTTCTGCTCAAAGAAGCGTAGCTCCAGCTCCATGGCCGTGTTGTACAGTGGCAGAAGCGTCTCATACGCGGCGCCTTCGAACACCGCGATCTCCGAGAGCTGCTGCTCCGCCTCACGGGCAGCCAACTACACGTACATACGCAATATGTGAGCAGGGAGCATCACACAGGCTTTGGTTTGGAGTGGCAAAGGATGAAGACGTACTGAGAACGCTGGCGTGGAGTACGTGTCGATCCAGAGCTGGTACGGGTTGGGCTGCGAAATCCTGACGGTCTTGGCAGCCGCCGCAATGCTCTCGCCCAAGAACGCGTACAGACGAATACATGGAGTCATGGCCGCGAGGATCTCGGCCACGGTCTCACTGCGCTTGGCGGTCGTGAGCAGGAAGTTCACGTACGCGTGCGTCGCTGGCGCCACGGTCAGTTCGTTCACGTGGAACAGCTCAATACCAAACGACTGTAAACGACCACAAAACATCAATATAGCCGGCCTCGGTTGATATACACTGAAGGCAAGCACCCACACCTTGAGAAAGGCCGCATGTGTGCGCAGCTCGTGCTCAATGCCCGCCATGCGACGGATGAGCATGAGCGTGTGCTCCGACGCCGTCGTCTTCGTGGCCGCAAACGCAAAAGCCTGAGCCACCACAATCCCTTGATCAACACCAGCATTTCCTACATGTCCTCACAAGACTGAAGCTCCTTCTCACCTTGGCGAAGGCGTTGAGGTAGTACGCGTCCTGCAGCAGGAACGCCTGGAAGTCCTCCTTGGCCAGCGTGCCAGCCGCGAGGCTCGCGACGAACGGGTGGTACAGGCTCTCGTAGGCCTTGGGCTGGGCCTGCTGCCACAGCTGCGCGGCGATCGGCGTCTCCATGGGCGTCGTAGCGGTCGTCATCGTCGTCTTCTTGACCGTCTCTCTCTTGTTCGAATTTGTGGCCACAGGTCGTGGTGTGCGTCACCAGGATTTGATGAGGGAAACAACTTCCAGGAATTCTGGACTCGATGTCTAAATTCCAGAATAACAGAACTGGAATCAGCCTGTTTTTCGAGGAGCTCACTGGAGATCCTTGAACCCTTGGAACGCGAAACGACGCAGAGTATCATGATAAACAGGGAAAGGGTGGGATGGCACTCGACAACATGCAGCGCGACGACGACGCGCCGCTGCCGATCGTGCACCGCACTGCGACGGAGCTGCCGGCCGAAGAGCTACAAGCTGAGGTGCTGCAGTGAAGATGACATATGCTGTGTGAGCATGGCTGATTGACTGATGGTGTGAGTAGTTTGCTCGGTATGGAATCCCGGCGGGAGACGCCAGTACGCGCGTGAACGCGCTCCAGCATAAGTACGATGAGGAGTACGAGACGAGTCTGCGCGAGTACGAGGAATACGAAAAGAGGCTCCACATGAAGAAGGTCAAACAGGAGTTTGAGGAGGCTGTGCGTGAGATGAAGCAGCTGGAGGAAGCTGCGCTTGCAAGAGACGCCAAGGCCACGAACATCGTCGAGCAGGTACAGCGCAGCAAGCCTTGTCATGTCACTGGGCCCTGTGAGGAAACTCACTTAATGCTACTGTGTAGGTTGTGGCAAATGCGGCACCCAAGCACCTCATTGTGCGAGGCATCTCTCCGCTCGCGTGCTGTGCGCTGCTTCGTGCCATGCGCTGTAATGCCAACGTGCTCACGCTGGATCTCTCCAACAATCGCCTCAACGATCTAGTCAGTGAGGCGGTCTCCAAGATGCTGCTCAAGAACAAGCGCCTGCGCGGGCTGAATCTCGGTTTCAATGCATTCTCGTGCCAAGCACTGGGACCGCTGGGCAAGGCGCTCCAGGAAAACGCCGTGCTCACGTCGCTGAGCCTCGAGTCGACGCCCATTATGGCCAATACCACCAGCGGGGCTCCTGGAAGCAGCAGTGGAAGCAACGGCAATAGTGGTAGTGGAGGACCAGGGAATCTCACGACTATGCTGGCCTTCGAGTCGTTTATGAAGGCCATCGCCATCAACACCACGCTCACGTCGTTGAACTTGTTTAACAGTCAGATGACATTCGACGTCGGAAGGGCGATAGCTCGTGCACTTGAAAACAACACGACGCTTATCGCACTCGAGGTCGGTGGAAACAATATCACACAGCCAGATCTCGGTTCGATCAGCTGCAAGATCCAAACGAACCAGGATTTGCAGGCTCAAGCCCAGGAGAAAGGTGCGAGGATCCACCACGACATTAAGCACAGCGCCGAGGAGATCCACGAACAGAACGTGCGGCTCGCAAAGCAGAAGGCAAACGCCGAGTGGCACGAAGCCAACGCCAAGCAGCGAGCCGAGCAGCGAGAGAAGGAGGAATGGGTGCGAGCGAGGCTTGTGGCGGAAGATGAAATGCGCGTCGCGATGGAGATCGAAGCCCAGCAGAAGAAGTACTTGCAGCAGATCGAGGAAAAGAACGCGAAACTCACCAAGGGCAAGAAGAAGTAGAGCTAGCAAAATGGCTTGTACATACACCTGCTAAGGAGACTTGTTGTGTGTGTGTGTGGGAAAAGGCGGAAAAGACGATTGGATCAGTGGAGCTCCATCCCACAGGTTTCCGTTGGCGCGTCCCGGTCCTTGATGGACACGTTGTACGCAGAGTACTCTTCGTCCCTCTCGGACAACTGCTTCTCGATCTCCAAAAACGAAGGGATCTCCAGTCGCAGAGCCGCGTGGCCTTCACCGCTGGACGCAGCCTGCACGTGGAGGATCGCAAGGCCAGCCATGGTTGCTGGCTCCTTGTACACGTGGATCTGGAACGACTGGTTCTTGTACAGAAAGCACATACGCTGCTGCTTGATCACAAAGCGGCTTGGGTCACCACGGTGGCGCACGGCGTAGGTGTACTCACGCGCACTCAGTACGCGCTTGAGGTGGACGCTATGGATCGCAACGGCCAAACACATAGTCAGCATTTGCAACTCCTGGGACCCAAAAACAATCAGAATGCGTACTTGTCTCCGGTCTGCAGGTAGCGCACGGTGGTCATGCCGTACGCCGGGATGCCGTACTGCGAGCGACAGCGCACAAATGAGTAGTCCTTGCTCGTACCAGCCGACTCGGGCGTCAGGTACACCTTCTCGACCTCAAAGTCCTCGTGGTGGATCGGGATCTGGATGCCGCCACTGGCTGGCAGCTTCAGCAGGAACTTGTGCGAGGCCTTGACAGTTGTCGGGATACCGCACAGCTCGGCCGCAGTGTCCACAAGACGCTGCATCTTGCCTTCAAAGCCCGTCGAGTTGTCTGCAGCCATACGTCACAAGCATTGATTAGCCACTCGAGCAAATGCATATGCTATGCCACTCATTGCAGTAAAAACGCACCGAAAATGAAGAGCTTTGGGTGTCCGATCCACGCGCGGCACGTACGCGCATCGACCTCGCGGGCCTGGTCGACCGACTCGATACGGATGCCGTTGTTCTCGAGCGTGTAGAATTTCTCGGCGCCGTCGGCCGCCGTGACCAAGTGGAACACGGCGATATAGCGCGTGTCACGCAGCGTGACCGTGTCCAGGTCGTGGGCGGCCTTGATCTCCTCCCACTGCTCGGTCGTGACGTAGGCTGAGCCGTCCATGAGGCCGCGGTCACACAGCAGCACGCACGGCTTGCCCGAGTCCTGCGCGAGCGAGTAGAACGAGTCTTCCATGGTCATCTGCAGCTTCATGATCTGCCACTGGAAGTTGAGGATGTCTGTCTCCTTCAGGTCCCTACTCACAGCAAACCCAATGTCAGCCCACGGTCTCACTTACACATCCCCTCATTCCAAGAGCTCCACGCACAGGAAGAAGGCGCCGCCGGTCTGCAGCAGCGTCGAGGCCTCTGGCACGACGTACACGCGGAAGCCACGGTCACTGGAATGCAATAACAGCCACGGAATCGTCAGTTTCCACATGAAGAGAGACTAGGAGAAAGGCGGACGCACCGGAAGAAGGTGGAGAGACGGTCAAGCGACGTGGTCTTGCCGGCGCACGGACCGCCCGTGAGCACGAACTTGTAGATGGGCGCAATGTCCGTGTCTCCGGCCTGCAGCGCGCTGAGCATGGGCGGCGACATGGGCGGCGAGAGCGGCTCGTTCGTACCCATTAGACTGGGAGAAGCAGAGGTCGCTATGGTGGATACGGAGGACTGCGGTCGACGAGTCGAGTCACAGGCAGAAGACAGGGAGGCAGTCGGCGACAGAGCTGCTGCGGTGGGGATGCTGTGGTGCGGGCGTGTGGGCCGCAGGCAGCACAGAGAGACCGACTCGACTCGGAGCTGCTCGACTGGCAGTGCAACAACGACATGACGCAGCAGGTCAACGTGCGGCCCTAGAATAGGTCCTAGTTCAAGAGTACTGAATTTAAGTTGTTATTGATTAACTTGTCGACTCAAATGAATGGTGAGTTTGATGGATGATGAGTTGAACTAACCTAATCGAGTAGGTGTAGCTGACAGGAGGAGAATGCTGGTGGTGGAAGTGGCTGACGAGTTGCACGCGTTGCTGTTTGACACGACTGGCGGCTGGATGGACGCCAATGTCAGTACACTGGCGAGCCCAGAGATCGGACGGCTCTCCACGGCAGCATGTGTTGAATTTCGGGTGATTGGCTCTGCCTCTCCAGTGAATGTGAATGCGAATGGATCGACTGGAAGTCTCAGGTTACACAGTCCCAACTGGAAGGTTACGCTGTTTGTTACTTCGATGTACACCGCGAGCGACAGACAGACCAGACCAGACCTTCGCCGGTCACAAGCAGCCTTCTTGCTCCAGCAGGACGTGGAGGAACCCCCATAAAACGCATGTGTGGTTCTGAGAGACAGGTGATCTTTGTGGCATTCTGACCCAGTGATCACGCCCACCAATGCCCCGGGCTGAATGCGAGCGGGCTGAATGCGCGGCGAAGAGGCACGGACCGTAATACTGGTACGGTACCCAATATTCCCTACAAAGTACGATGGAAGTGTAAATCTGTGACGTGGTTGGACGCTGACAGCCATCCCAAGTGTAGCCATGTTGCATTAAAAGCGGATCGTGAAGCCATCGTAGGCGCAGTCGACGGCCATTGGAGACGCACCAGGCGCTGTATCGGAGGACATGGGCGGTGGCAGCGAGGGGTATCGCTGGCTGAAGTGGGTCAACACGACTCGGTGGGCTCGCATACGACGCGCGACCTCGAGCGCCTGACCAACAGTGCTGTGCTTTTTGCGGTCCGCGTCCTCCTCCATCGAGTCATCGAATGTCGCCTCGTGGATGAGGAGTGACGCGTCCATGCCGGCGCGAACGAGCTGGTCGCACGGCTTCGTGTCACCCGAGTATACAAACTTTGCGCCGTCCTGGAGCGTGAGCACGAGACCGTACGAGTCGTAGCAGTGCCACACGCGGACACTGCGCAGGTCTCGGATCGCTCCACGACACACCGCATCTCGAAGGGAAGCGTTGTCATTGAGTTCAGAACATGTAGCTAGCACGACGCGAGCGGGGAGATCAGGCAGCCACGCTTTCGCGTACTCGAGGACCGATTTTGGAGCGATCACGAACAAAGAGGAAGCCGTGCCGTGGGTCAGTCGAACGTACTCGTTCAGAACGCGAAGCAGGCCGCACTGGTGGTCAGCGTGATGATGTGAGATCCAGATACACTGCAAGCCAGCTAGACGTGCAACGAGCTCGTCTTCGTTGTCGGAATGCCTTTGAAGCTGGCCGAATG
Organism: Pythium aquatile; assembly: GCA_023337775.1. NCBI lineage: Eukaryota > Oomycota > Peronosporomycetes > Pythiales > Pythiaceae > Pythium > Pythium aquatile. The sequence continues at coordinate 11,419 of JAADXM010000407.1, read as the reverse complement.
CACCTTCCCCACAGTCGATTAGCATGCCCGGAAGTACGTCATTTACGGGGTTTTGAGAGAAAGCCAAGTACATGCTTGTACTTGCTCGAAACTTGGATGGAGCTGCACTCCCTGTGCCTAAGATGATGAGGCTTCTAGGCCCATGGGAGTCTGCCGCAGCTGGCTGCGTCGTTGGCGAGACAGCAACGTCTTCGGCATCTTCGTCGCCATCTTCTTGAGTCGATTTCTTGTCGAGAACATACTTCCACCCTGTTGAGGAATACTCAGGCGTCACTTGTTCTTGGAGAACATACTTGAGCTTCGCTTGAGCGACGTGGGCTGGTGTTTGTGAATCCGACAGTCGCTTCAGAATCTTCACTTGCACAGGCAACCTTCGCTGCTGTCTATCTTCGTCGTCGAAGAGCTGCTGGAGTTCGCTCCAGCGATTTGGCAACGGAAGTCCGTCGGTAGATCGGTTCTTGAGGTAGTGACGCGCAGATGATGGGAATGCGAAGCTAAAGACGCCAGCATTCACCTCCCGTAGGGCTTGGCCGTCAAAAATCAGGTGCTGAATGCCGTGTCCACTTGAGATATCCAATGCAGACATCCAGGCTTGATACCGTGCGTCACGAAGGACCCGCTGCGGCGTGAAGTGGACCACGAGTGATGGCCGATGGTTGCATATACCACCTGCAGAAAGCTTCATCGTGGCTTCTTCGATGTGTTCCGATGCTGTACAGTCCACGACCCACACGATTGGATAAGGCGGTGAGCGGAACTGCAAGATGTAGCAGATCGATGGTGGACCACCAGGGAGACGCTGGACTTCTCGTGAAGGTGCTCCTCCATCGTCAACGTAGACTTCTGGTACCTCCTCAGGGACGCTACCATCTTCTGAGCTGGGAGACTCGGTCTTCTGCTTCTTCACTGGAGGCTCCGCGGTTGTCTCCGAGCGGCTGGTGCCATACTTGGCAAGTAGCATCGCCTTTAGTTGGTCTTCGCGTCCAGCAAACTGTCTCAAGACCTGGTCGATGCGCGCAACCTTGGCCGGCTCATGTCGTTGGTAGAACACCTCTAGCCATGCACGATCGAGCGGGGCGTTCTCTTCGAAAGCGACACTCTGATCAGCTTCTTCCTCCTCGTCCTCGGAAGTCGAATCCGATGACGAAGAGCTAGACGCCTCTGTGTCAAATGCACCGTACTTTGCGGTGAGTTGCGACTTGAGATCGTCCATTCGACCGCGATACCGGCCCAGGATTGCATCCATGTGCGCTGTCTTCTCCTGCATTCCCTTCGCAACGTAGAACCGTCGAAGCCACGCACGATCTGCATCTTCTTCATCGTCTTCACTTCGCTTGGTGATTGAAGGAGGAGCAGCCACTTCTCTCCGTTGAGGGATCGGCGAGCAGCTCGCACACACCCAGCACTTGCCTTCCACAGGAGTGTCACGGTCTCCGATATTCAAAGCAACGATAGATGCGTGCTGCTCTTCCTGCACGTTTCCTGGCACCCACAGACTCCGTGGGACCTCTGGATCGAGCTGCACTGTTACTGTTGCATCTGCAAGCGCGCTGCCGACTTCCACGCATTCTAATCGCGGGTACTTGCGCCTCACGAAGCTCTGCATGGCACCCAGGCGGTCTCGCGTGCCTGGAGGTCCATGGATCTTCAGCTGAGCAGCGCCAATGCCGCCAAGGGCGAACACTAGGCCTGGGATGCCACTGGCGGACTGGACATCGAGCCGCGTGAGGAAGATCGAGTCAAGAGAGTTGAGCTTGATACCGTTTTCACCACACAGTCGCTGCGTGCCTTCGCCACAATTGAACAGATACCGCTTCAGCAGCGTCTGCTCGGCACTGTACACGCCACGGCGATGCACTGCGAAGACCACGGACGGCTCCGTGCCGTCAGTGCCGATGCCCACGACCTCTGCCGTCACGTGCACACGGCAAGCCAGGTTGATGGCATGGTTGGGAACGATGAGCTCAATCATATCGTACTTTAACGGAGCGTATCAGTAATTAACATGGCTGCATTTTCGTCCAAAAGAGACCAACAACGGCATCTCCTATGAGTATCCTTGTCTCTACCAGGGCTCCTTGGCTGTGGCTTCCGATTCTCGCTTCAAAAATAGAGGTCTCGTCTGAGTCTCCACCTCAGGCCACTCACTGTCTGGACTGCATATCCTCCATTTCAAGGCATCACCTTCCAGTATGAGCAAACCAGCAGCGGAGGCGGCGTCGCGAGCATTCCTGGAGGCGCTGATCAGTGGCGTGAAGGATACAGCGAGCCGCAAGGAGGTCGAGTACATGGTCGAAGAGCTCTTCCCCGTGCTGATCCCAGGTGTGTATGGCTCGGCCGTGGTCACGATCCTCCCGCCCCTTCGTCTTGTCCCCTCCCCTTGCTAAATACTTTCTTCGGGGACTTGTCTTTGTGTCGACGCTCTTCAACTCTACCGGTAGGCATCGTGCATCTTCTGAAGACACACGCAGAGAACCAGCGTCGCATGCGGGAGGAGGCCTCGGAGGAGGAAGACGAGACGACACTGCCCATCCAGCCGCTCGACCATCTCGCGCGGTTTCTCTTGCGCCACAACCCACGCCACAGCGAGCCGGTGAGTCTGCTTGTGAAACGCAGCACACGGCCATTGACTTTGCAGCGGTTTAACGCATCCTTTCCTCGTGTCTCTGTGGCGATGCAGACAGCGGAAACGACGGAGGTGCAGGCGCTAGTCAGGAAGCTGCTGCGCAAGTAGACAAGCGGCAGTTAAATCACACAGAAATATGCACCAGTATTCCCATTCTCCCCTTCCCTTCCTGCTCGTCTCCTTCTCCATCCACGCAGCTGCCTCTGTCCTATCTACCGTACCGGTACCGGTACTAGCGTTGCATGTCTACGGCGACGTCGTCGGAGAAGCTGCGGGAGACGGCGACGGCAGTGGTGTCGCAGTCGCCGAGTCCACGGACGCGGTGCCGTCATCGTCGTCATCATCGTCATCATCATCGTCATCGCTCGAGTCTGACGACGACGAGGCGCCGTCATCCAGCTCCTCTGCACTGGCGGCCGAGGCCTCTGCGTCTGGGGACGGCATGGCTGCGAGCGGCGGAGGGTTCTTGGTCGCGGCCTGGATTGCCTGGGCTTGCACTGGAGGCCGCTGGGAGGCTGGGGCTTCCTGGCGGTCGAGTGCCAACGCCGGATCCATGGCCAAGTTGTCCGTGTCCAGGAACGGCAGATCGTCGAGGGCTCGCTCGAGCTGTTCTTCCGAGGCCACGCCGTCAGAAAACATCATTGACTCCCCTGTCATACCCATCAGCGACTCGGAGCTTGTCACGCTGGCCATGTCAGGAGGAGCGACTGGAGCCGATGACAGTGGAGCTGCTACAGCAGCAGCTACCGCCTCTGGAATTGGAGCTGGAGTCGTAGCAGCGGTGAGTGGTGGAGCCACAGGAAGTCCGAGCGACGCCGTGGCACGAGTCGACTGCTGTAGGACGGTAGAGATGGTATTAGAGACCACGAGAGAAGCAGCAGAGTCGTAGTATAGAGCCAACGTACCCGGATCGGTGGCATCTCCACGAGCAGCTCCAGGGGGGCGTCCAAATGCTGCCGCACGCTTCTCGTCATGCGGCCGACCTCCGCCACCGGGCGTTTGCGTCCTACAAGCATCAAAAACACATCAGAACCACCACGAAAAGACGCTAAAAGCCCACATCCCACGGCGCACCCTTCGTCTTCTTAAAGCCGCCCTTCTGCAGAGCTTCTGTGGGATTTTCCTGGTCTCCAGAGTCGAAAGCATGGTCCAGTAAGTGATCATGACGAGCGTTTTGACCAGTGATTTTGAGAGGCTCGTACCCGGCACCCATTTGACGATGGAGATGTGGCCGACCGTGCGCGCCTGCTTCGTCCACTTGCGCACGCGGATCTCGCTGATTGGGACGCTGGGGACCTCTTCTCCGGCCGCTGACGCCGCCGCCGCCTGCGACCTACGAGACGTGCGGAGCGACATTTTCACCTACAGTAGTCAAACGTGCAGGCAGTCGAATATTCCGTACTTAGTCAAGTACCTCCATTACATGATACCACGCTAAGTGCGACCTGATTCTGATGCGAACTTTGGATTAGACCGAAACCGGGTCTGGTTTTCTTCGCGTCCGTCCAAGAAAGCGAAGAGCTCCATGAGCTAAATGCGACCACCACGCATCCATCCGCTTGATGCTCATGACACAGTGATACGATACAGCAGCAAGACACGCCGAGAGTGGGGAGATCACTACTGTTATATGAATTGCGGTTAAATAAGAGCTTCGACTCTACATCTAGTTGACGTGCAACTACGGCACGCAAGGAGGAAAAATATACCCGTACAGGAGCTTCATGCTCGCCATCCATCCATCTCGCCATGCTTCCGTGCATGGCATACACCAACGACTTTTCTTCGGTCTTTCTTCGTCCGTCCGCGAGCGAGGCGTCGAGCTGCCGCTAGGCTTGGCACACACTGTGGGAGAAGGGATCCCAGGCCAATAGAATACAACTGGCAGCTCGACGCTTGACTCGGCCTTGGACTTGCTGGACTTCCACTCATGTCTTCATTGTACATGTTTCACGATTCACTTGAGCCGACGAGACGAGCGGCTCACAATACTTCCCGACAGTGGGAGAAGTTACGCCAGGATCATGCGCTGGTGCTCCGACAGCAAATCCGCCAAGCGGAAGAGCTGGTGGAGGCGCGGGCGTACGTCTTCGACTTCACGAAGGCTCATCAAGACCTTGGTCAACGAGTCGAGGGTGCGGTCCGCAGCATCGTCGTAGAAGCTCGGGACGGGGATGCCGTTACTCGGCTGCATGAGGAACGACACCGGGTTGTTGTCGACGAGGATCACACGCGACAAGTCATCACGAACGACACGCAGGTCCTTGAGGAACATGCCCTTACGCATCTGGCACGACTCGCGGAAGAAGCGACCAGCAAACAACGTGTTCTTGGGGTCGAGCTCATCCAAAATCGGCTTGCCGTACGCCTCGAGGCCGGCGGTGAACACGTACAGATCAAAGTGCTTGGCGGCTTCTTCGAGGAAACGGTCGAGGCCTGGGCGCTTGTACACTACAGCGCGCTCGCCGTCGTCCATCTCGATCTCAAACGAGTCCTCGTAGGCGTTCAACTGGTCCGGTCGGTACTCATCTTGACGGCACTCGACCATCTCGTTGTAGAACTTGCTGTGGACTAGACACTCATCCATGTCCAGCACGAGAGCGATGCGCTCTTCCCGGACGGCAGGCGTGGCCACGCGCACTTGTGCCTGCAACTTCTTCGCAGTGGAGACTTCATCGACCATGTGCGCACGCGTGACGTGCGCCTCCACGGGGTACTGGGCAACGGTGGCGCTCATATTGGCTTGGTGGTGGTAGATTCCGTACTGAGGTGACGGGGTTGTGTGGGAGATTCTTCGGTCTCACTTTGCAGAATTGCCGCAAAATAAAGAAGAGCCAGAGGACGGAGGAGCTGCGCTTACTGAGCGGAGGAGCGGAGCGGAGCGGAGGAGGATGGGCGTCGGGGGAGGACGTGTGGCAATGGGGAACTTCAACGCACCGACTTTCGTTGTGCTGAGCAAATTCAACAATGAGTTCCACACACGTGGTGGTAGGAAAGCTCGTTCTTTCTCGAACCGAGGGGAGCAAGCCTTGTTGCAAGGGGGGACGAAGGTGGCGTCAAGCTCTGACAGGGGATAGCTGCGTACCGTAGGGGGTCGCTGTTCCTCATCGGAGTGATGAAGGGGAGTTGAACATGGGAAGCACGCAGCTGGGGGAGGGGAGGGGGAGACGCCTTTCTCCGCTTTCGGCGAACGGGAACAGCACGAGAAATAAAACACAAGCAAACCTGAACCCCGATTTACTGAATGAAACAAACCCTATGGGCTAAAAGTTGTTTCGTTTTTTGGGGTTTTCTTTCTCTCTGACGCATGTGTGTTGGGCAGAATCAACTCGCATCAGTACAGTGGATACCGTAGATGCCGTGAGCACGGATGTCATCAGGGACCCGGCGATATTTTTCTCATGAAGATTTTAGTGAGATCGTGTGAAAAGAATCAAACCAGGGCTGCGTTCTGAAATTGGAGAAACGAGCGCCGTTAAAGTTGCGGGCGTTTCCGAGCCAGAGTCAGATGGGTGGGGTGTGGGTAGAGGCAGTCACTACAGCAATGGATCTACTCAAAAGGCTCTCCTTGAAGTCGTGGGTGCCAACAAACCATTTGAGATGCCCGCCCAGTACCTACCATGCATATGGCAATAACCGCTGCCCGCGAAAAGGTTCTTCAAATACACACCAAGCAAACATGGAAGCCCGAATTAGACTTTCCCCGCTTCCTTCGTTGCACAGGCCTGAGTCTCAGGCCCTGACGTCACGCCTGACGCAGGCAACAAAGAAGCCTTGTAGCAATGCGATTCTTTCGCACCATTTTCGCAAAGTCTCAAGCCATCGGCGGTGGCTTTGTAGCATCGACGGACGGACACCAGAGCCATGAGCTTCGACACTCCTCTGGCTTGACGCCCTTTCAAGCTCTCGCTACACACGCTTCAAGCACCCAACGCGAAAGGGTCTTGAGCAGTTTCGCAATTTGACGATAAACAGAGGGGGCGATGAGGTCTAGGGGAACGAGAGCGACGGTGAGGGGACTCGTATTGTTCTTTGGAACCTTCTTTTGATTTTGATTGGGCAGCCAGATTGAAGTGGGTGGCCAATTTTGCAGTTTTAGCATCGCTTATTGGCAACTTTATGCAGTGAGGCATTTGATTGGAGGGTTGAATGAAAATAGAGCACACTTCGGATCATTTTGTCCGCCAGCTAGCGTAGCCAATCAGCGCGCAGCGTCGATAAAACTTGGCTCGGGTGATGCAATTTCAACAGTAGCCACGCTGGCTCCTCCAACTGGAGTCCAGAGACCGCGTCCTTTCAGGATCCACCTGACGAGACTGATAAACAATCTAGGAGCTCTCCTGGAGAGTCTCCAGCTTCTGGCCGGAGATTCTGGCACAGGGCGCTCAACTGCAAGCAGTGTGATACTGCAGCATCGCACACACGCAAGACCTTATCGAACCGTTAGGTTTCCACGTCAGTGGTCTCATGAGACTCTAGGCAGTGTGAGACGCCGCCGCTGATGGCCTTCAAGCACAAGATGGTGTCGGTGTGAGAAATCTGGGAGAGTATCATGGCGATGACGAGGATGCGAGCCAAGTTGTGGGTGAGTGCGTGGCGGATGATCGATCCTGTGCAGTTGCGCCGGTGTCTAGGCGTCATTATGGTATGGCATATGGCCGCCAGCTTCTCACCGTTTTGATAGGCGCCGCTGATCCTCGTGGTCGTGGCTGGGAGAGCCGACCGTGATCTTTGACTGGCATCCCTCTCCCTGTTTCGTATCCAACCAGCGCCGATATCGAATCCGATTGCCACGCACCTGCAACTTCAATCTGTGTCTATGTACGACGCGCTAGAGCGAATGGGAATCGCTTGACCAACACGCCGAGTGCCCCTGTGGGTGCTCACTCCCAGCATAGGCCGCTTCAAGCACACAACTGTACCGGTAGCTTGCTTGAAGAGACGCCTTCTACACGATTCACCAGGAGCGAGAAGCGAGATCAATGACAAGATGTACTGGGTTGAAGCCATCGTCCTTTAAATCCAAGGACCAAGAGAGAGCGCCAATTGTTTCCATGCTCCCGGCAGGGTCGCTACAGAATCTGCCTAACGTTCCATCGCTATTCCTGTGCGAGAAGAACACTGCGACACACAAGCCGATGGCGCCTTGATACCCACGATACTGGAGTGCTCCTCCTCCCGGCTTTGATGATCATCCATGGAGAACTCGAGCCTCCATGTTCACGCCTTCTTCTGGATCATCATTCCATCGCGGTGCACGCGACCTTCCTACGAAAGGCTCATGGCCAGATCGTGAGTAATGTACTGTGAACCTCCTCTCAAGTACGAATATGGTCCACTTCTGGTTCGAAAAATATTCGTACTTTGCCGAACCGCCAGCTGTCCAGTTTGTTCGCTCTTGCGTAGGTGAGCAGAGTGATGGTCGCAGATGCCCTTCCTTCTTTCTCTGTTTGTTTGTGAGAGCGTGAGGAGCGCGACGAGGGAAACGCGAGAAGGGACCAAACCTCGAGGTCTAAAACACCGACCTCCGGACTCCCTACGGCATCCAACACCTTCATCGCTCGACCGGCATCGTCGTTTGACGCAAGATACGCCCCACGTCTAAAGCGCCTCTTGTTGTTGGCGGTCTAAGTGAGTGAGCTTTGTTGGCGCCAACGATTTCGAACGCCATGGATCCTTCGGAAGTCAAGGTGCTGGTCGTGGAAGACGATGAGTTCACGCGCATGGCCACCATCGACATCCTCAAGTCGTGTCGCTACCACGTGGAGGCCGTGGAGAATGGCCAGGAGGCACTCGAGAAGCTGCAGAGCCACCACGGCAAGTACGACCTCGTGCTGTGCGACGTCATGCTGCCCGTGATGACGGGCATCGAGCTGCTGGACGAGCTCCAGAAGCAGAGCGGCGCGCTCGGCCACATCCCCGTCGTCATGACCAGCAGCAACGAAGAGATGGACGTGGTCACGTCGTGTCTGAGCAAGGGCGCCAAGGACTACTTGATCAAGCCCATCCAGGTGAACACGGCCAAGACGCTCGTGCGCCACGTGTGGCTGAGCCGCCGGCTCGAGCGTCCGTCGTCGCAGTCGGTGTGGAGAGATCTGGACGTGATTCGCACGATCGGAAAGGGCACCCACGGCACGGTCGTGCTGGCCAGACGACGCGTGGACGGCGCCGTCGTGGCGGTCAAGCGCGTACGTATCTCGATGATCAGTGAGAGCGGCCGCAAGCAGGCCGACAACGAAGTCATCCTGCTCAAGTCGCTGTACCACGTGAATATCGTGCGGTTCTACGACCAGTTCATGGCCGAAGACGAGCTGAATATCGTCATGGAGTACGCCGACGGAGGCAATCTGAGGCAGCTCGTGAAGATGCGAGCAAGGGAGAAGATGGGGCCGTTCCCGGAGGCCGTGATCATGTCGTGGTTCGCACAGCTCGTGCTCTCGGTCGCCTACATCCACGGCAAGAACGTGCTGCATCGCGACCTCAAGGCCCAGAACGTGTTCCTCACACGCAAGAACGTGGTCAAGCTCGGTGACTTTGGCATCTCTAAGGCGCTCGCAGGAGATGACACGGCCAACACGGCGTGTGGGACACCCGAGAGCATGTCGCCCGAGATCTGCCGAGGCGAACCGTACGGCAAGAAGTCGGATATCTGGTCGCTCGGCTGCATCCTGTACGAGATGATCATGTGCAAGCGGCCGTTTGAAGCCGCCACGCTGCCCGAGATCTTCACCAAGATCTGCAAGGGAGACTACCCGCCGATCCTGCCGACGTTTTCCCGTGAGCTGCGGCTACTCGTGCAGCTCATGCTGCAACAGGACGCATCGAAGCGGCCTTCCATTGAAGATATCTGCCGCTTTCCGTTCGTACAGGCACCGATCCAGGCGTTCCTGTCGGAACACGTTGCGGAATTCCAAGAAGCATTGGAGCTGGAAGCCAAGTTGCACCAGCCTTCACTGTACAGCGGCAACGGCCAGTCATCTTCGCCGTCAAAATCCTCAGCTCCATCGTCGGCACCAGCAGCCTTGAACGGCAAGAGCGGCGCCAACCAGGTGCGCGACTCGGCTGCGAATCCTCCTCGCACTGAAGCTGCTCGCCGCTCCAGTGGGCCATCAAACGTCGACTCTGGCAAGATCCGCAACTCCATGGCCGCTGCTGCTGTGGGTCTCTCGATCGAAGCGCCGTCGAACGGTCACCACCAGCCCAGCGTCGACTACTCGAAGATCGGGTCGTCATCCTCTAACACACTGGAAGATACGCTGGCGGACCAACTTCGCACAAAGGTGGAGATTGCGGACATCCGAGCAGGCTTCTTCACGACATACACTGCTTGTGTGTCTGCCTTCGATTTGTGCTACGCTCTGAAGAAGCACTTCAGCAAAACTAACGAAGAAGCACAAGAAATCCTTGCTGAACTCATCAAGGCCAAGATCATCAACCTCGTTGCCGCAGAGAACTTTAACGATCCTGATCTATCCAGAGGCGACACGTACATGCGCTTCCAAGTCGACGAGCTCTTTGTGCCGCTCAACATGAAGCACAACTGTCTCGAGAAGCCACAGCACGGTGCGATGGACGTGTGTCTGATGATACGCCAAATGGCAGCTGATCTGCACAAGGTTGAGAACTTTCCTCGAGGCATCTCAACGGGATTCCGTACACCGAACAGCCTACCCAGTGGCAACAACGGACCGGCAGAGTTCAGCGATCCTGTGTGCCGACTGTACCGACAGTTCCTGAAGTTGTCCTCGCGACTGCAGCGAGTGGATATCACGACATTGCCCAAGCACGAGCGTCAGGCCTTCTTCATCAACCTGTACAACACAATGGTCATCCATGGTCTGATTGAGTTTGGCGTCCCGCAAAACGTGGGCCAGTACCGCGCGTTCGAGAAGGACGTGACTTACATGATCGGTACGTTGTGAACGACTGCGAGGTTTGCTGTATCCCAACCCTTGTACTGACCAACTGTGCCTTCTACTCTTGTAGATGGACTCGTATTTACGCTTGGCGACATTAAGCACGGCATCCTGCGGTGTAACCGCAAGCCACCAGCCAACTACTGGGAGCGCCAGCTCCAGGCACACGACCCGAAGCTGCATTATCGTCTCCACATTCGTGACCCTCGGTCGCTTCTCGTGCTCATGGACTGTTCGGCTCCTCTCGCCACGATGGACCAGATTCCAATCCTCAAGCCAGGTCGAACGGACACGGATCTGGAGGAGCAAGTGGAGAAGTTTTGCGCGCGCCACATCGAGATCAACGAGAAGTCGATGGAGATCGTGCTGCCGCGAGTGTTCCGCAACTTCCGCGACGACTTCGGCGCGTCCGAGGCCGAGATGATCTCGTGGCTGTCGCAATACATGGAGGACGCACCCAGCAACCTCATCCAGTTCCGAGTACACTACCAGAACGGCATCTCGTCGTGAGCAGCCACCGTCGAGCGTGTGCTGTACGTAATACAGTAGCCGTAGAAGTACACACAATCCTCGTCGTGTCTCGTGCAGTGGTTACAGTAGCGTGAGCATGCAAGCCTCGATCTCGTACGTGGCAAAAATGTCATTTACAACATATTTCGTTCCGTAAAAAGGTATGATCCTACTGAAGATGACGCTCCATCAAAATGACGTCAGGGAAATACGAAATGAAAGTGGGGGATGTTGCCTGCCCGCCCCAGACCGTGATGGTCGGGGGTGCGGCCGACGGGGTGGGGGGTGGGGGTCGAGCCTCGACTTGCTAGACGACACGCACGCCGGAACGCCACGCCACTGCTGGGGCTGTCGACACGCGGCGCCT
>JAADXM010000406.1:0-20061 GCA_023337775.1 Pythium aquatile | reverse complement strand
ACCAATGATTAGATACGGAGCATTCTCCAAGAAATCGCTTTGGACCGCCACTTGTCCATAGAAAGACGATCCGGTGCATAGAAGATACCTCTTTCCATGCATAAAGGAGACTGAGTCAACCGCCACGCTTCTACACATCACTTCTGGACACCCTGATGATAATTTTAGAAGATGATTATCAATTGTGGAAATATGAGCTGCTCATGTTTGGGCGTGGTGCTTTGGACCGGATTGATTTTCACGAGGTTCTCATCTCGTCTTCATGCCACATGAGCGCTCATATTTTTTGGAAGATTTTCCAACTTTGACTCCCCTAATCGGACTGATAATTCACGAAAATGAGCTGCTCATTTTGGAAATGATCCACCTCCGGAGGTGGCTTATGCTCATGTTCAAAACAAGATGAGCAGAACGAGAAAAACAAGACATGAAGAACAGGAAAAATGAGCGCTCTTTTAGGCAAGTTTGACTTCCCCTATTTTGCAAATTCCCCTATTAAGAAATACGTTATAGGAGAGTCTATTTTCTTCAGTGGGTGCCCGAAAACTGTACAGCACACTTTGGTCTGGCGGTCTGGACCAGACCGCCCTCAAACGCTCCCAACAACCAAGGGACACTGGTTCTGTGCCAGTTGGTCTCTCTGATCAACAGCTCAGCCGAGATTAAGGAAGACGATCCACCCGGCTTTATTGAGGAAGTGCCAACGGCTGTCCGTTGAGAACACCGAACGTCTCTATGGTGAGAGGAAGACAGCTTAAGCCAGCCTATAATAGGCTGCCTATTGAGTACATTTACGACTGTGGGGCACTCTGCAGCTTTGCCAGTCGGCAAATCACCCGCGCGCTACCACGTCCCAACCTCCGACTCCCCAAACATCATGGTCTCCACCACGTCTCTCCTCGCTGCCGTTGTCCTCGTCGCCGCTCCGCTCGCCGACGCCCATGGTGTGATCAATAAGCCAGGCCTTGCGTTCACTGGCAGCGCCTACGGTGGTGACTACTCGGCCGTCGTGCCGATGAGCGCCATGCCACCAACGGGAGGTGAGAAATACAGCCCCACGAACTCGTGGGCTGACGTTTTCGGCCGCGCTTTCAAGGCTCAGTCCAAGTACAAGTCGCTGAAGGACTTCATCCTCAAGAACCAGGACATGAGCAAGGGCCGTAAGAAAAACCCGTCAACGGCCGAGTGTGGCTTCACTGCCCCCGAGAAGCAGACGCCCCAGGCTCTTCCTGATAAGATCGAGTGGTACGGTGGACGCCAGAACCACCCAGGCCCGTGCGAAGCCTGGTGTGACAATGAGATTGTTCTGCCGTACACGGTCAACTGCCAGGCCTCGTACCCAGACGGCAAGTTCCCGTACAACAAGGCCAAGTGCGTGGGCAAGAACCGCCTCACCTTCTACTGGATGGCCACGCTCATGGAGTGGCAGGTGTACATTGACTGCTCGAGAATTGGCTCAGGCTCGGCCCGTTCGACTGAAGACGAGGACGACGCCGCCATTGAGGCCGCTCGCTCGTACGACTTCGGCAACATCACCACCGAGAACTAGAGTGCAACCTCTCTAATCTCCTAAGTTGTGGTCACCTTTTGTCAATACAGTATCACCACTTCTCAAACAGAAACGTGTCTATCCAATTTCAAACACGGTTACTTTCGTACGACATTCGTGCAGCCTCAGAAGCCGACCCAAATCCATGGCTTCCTTCAACAGAAATCAACGGAAGGATCCTTCCTTCCGCCTGAAGATGGAGGCGCGACTGCGGACGTCGCTGGCGATGGCGCCGGCCACGCCGGAGACCAGGGGCTCCGACTCCGGCGGCAAGGCTGCTGGACGTGTAGACAACAACTCCACGCAGAGCGTCGCGGAAGCAGAGGACGATGCGGCCCAGAACGAGGTACGCACGACCGCTAGAAGTACCGATATGAGGAAAGAGGAAGTTGATGGTGATATCTTCGTGTGCGTAGGACGCTGACGGAGACGCGCCGCAGCAGGAGCCGCTGCTTAAGTACGAGCGTGTGGGCGGCCACTTCCACGCGATCTTCAAGGACGACTCGCTGTCGTGTATCGCGCTTCACGTCAACTTCATCTGCGTCGGCACATACAACGGCAACGTGCTGCTGCTGGAGCTGGACGGACGCTTTATCCGGCGGCTCCACCAGCACTACAAGAAGGTGAACCAAGTGTGTATCGACGAGACGGGCCAGTTCATCGCGTCGTGCTCGGACGACGGCACTGTCGCCGTGTACACGCTGTTCCCTCCGTCGTCGGCGACGACTGCGAATGCGAAGGGAGCCTCGGGAGCTGCTGGCTCAGGAGCTCCGGCAGGCAACAACCACGTGTCGGTGGCGAGTACGGGCGGGGAAGTCAACATCTACAACTACTTCAGCGCCATCTACAGCGTGCAGCTCGAGGACAGGTACGCACTCAAGCGAGAACGCAGCTTTGCGTGTGGCGGCATCGCTGGGCAGCTCATTATCAACAAGAAAGGATGGATCATCGACAAGGAGAGCACGGTCCACGAAGGAGAAGGACCGGTCCATGCGATCAAGTGGAAAGACGGACTCGTGGCGTGGGCCAACGACTGGGGCGTCAAGGTGTACGACGCCGAGAAGGACCAGCGCATCACGTATCTCGAGCGACCACCGCAGTGTCCTCCGATGGAGTTGTGTCGGTGCCACCTCGAGTGGCAGTCCAGCGACGTTCTGCTCGTCGGCTGGGCAAACACCCTGCGTGTTGTGCAGTTCAAGAAGGTCAATCCGATGTCGTCTGGTGTGATGCCCACAACCACTGCGGACTCACTGCAGGGAGGTGCTATGGCGTTGGCGGCCGAGGTCGTGTCACTCGTCACATTTGACTTCTTCGTGGCAGGAGTCAGCACGTGGGGAGCCAGTGCGGCGTGTGTGTTAGCGTATCGACCTCCAGGGTCAGCTCCTCCTGTAAGTAGTCAGAGCGGCAGCTCCAAGAACGAGAAACGACTTGTTGAGGGAGAAGGTGAAGCTGCCGAGATCCCGTTCCCAGAGGTGCACGTCGTGGCGCTGGATGGCAAGCACCTCTCAGCGGACATCTTGAACCTACGTGGCTACTATAAGCTTCGTGCAGCCGACTACAAGATGCCCAGCCTGCAGTACGCACATTCGGCAGCTACAATGATTTCGCCTTCCAATCCGTCGTCGATATATGATGCTGGTTATGGCAAGCTCCAGTATATCTGCACGCCAAAAGATGTCGTGATCTGCCGACTCCGAGACGTGGATGACCGCGTCGCGTGGGCGTTGTCACGCAAGCAGTACGAGAAGGCACTTGAGGTCGCTTTGCGAGATCCAAAGTCGCTGCGAAGGCATGCAATGGAGGAGCTCATCGAGTATTACTTGGGCGAGCTGATCAAGAAGAAACAGTTCAAGAAGGCTGCAGAGGAGATCAAGCGCTTGTTTGTCGGTGGTGCCACGGACCACGACTGCGCCAAGCTGTGGGAAAAGTACGTATACGTATTCGCGCAGCGAGGACAACTAAGTGCTATCGCTCGCTACATTCCGACGTCAAACCCTCGACTGCCGACAGTCCAGTACGAGATGGTGCTCAAGCATTTCCTGGACTCGGATCCAGCTCAGCTGCTTGAAATTCTTCGCAAATGGCCGAAGCCGCGACAGCACGACACAGTCCGTTCGAGAAATGCAAGCGCCAGTTCTCCAGGCGCGAGTCCTGCACCAGAATACACCGAGTCCGCCTTCGTATTCGAGCCGTTGTATGACGCTCAGGCCTGGATCAACCAACTTGAATCGGTCATTCGTCGTCGACGTATTGCTGAAGTGGGTGTGGAAGCTGGCGGCAATGACAAGATCAGTCTCGAAACCTCCTACATCATGGAAGCGCTGGCGGAACTGTACACGGCGACCGAGCAGTACGAGCACGCCCTCCGAATCTACCTCAGCCAGGGATCGTTCTGCACCAACAAGGACCACGCGTTCAAGTTGATCACAGAGCACCAGTTGTGGTCTCTCGTGCAGAACAAAGTGCCAAACCTCATGCAAATTGACCGCGCGAGTGCTGTGCGCATGCTCGTGAACCAAACGGAACAGTTGAAGATCGTGGACATCGTCAAGCAACTCGAGCACGACCGTGAGCTCCTCCATGAGTACTTGCATGAGCTGTTCGTACACCGATTTACCGAGTACAACACTGAAGTGTATTCATCGCTCCACGAGACTCAAGTCGCGTTATACCCGGAATTTGCTCCAAATTATCTGCTCAAGTTCCTGCAGACCAGCAACTTCGTTCCGCTCGAAAAGGTTCGCGGTGTTCACCATCGGAACTATAGTAGGACGTCTCTGACCAGGATTTTGTGTGTGATACAGGCATTCAAGTACTGCAGCGAACGAAGCCCGCCGTTGTGGGACGCGATGATCTACATTTTGGGCCGCATGGGCCAGCACAAGCGCGCACTTGATCTCATTTTGACCCAGATGCACGACATCAACCAAGCCATCCAGTTCGTGCAAGACAACGATGCCAATCTGTGGGACTACCTCATTGATCTCAGCCTCACGAGCAAGGAGAACGTTGAAGAACTGCTTCGATTCGCCTCGCAGCACAAGATTGATCCGATCAAGCTCATTCGAAAAGTGTGTGCTTGGATGGATACAAGAAGGCAGAAGAGATCTGTGTGACTGACTCGGGCTCCTTTGATAACACAGATCCCCGAAGACATGCACATCGACGATCTCAAGCACAAACTTGTTGAGATCATCTCAAACTACCGCATCCAGGTGGGGCTTGGAACTACTCATCGTTTTGCTAAACCTGTGGGCTGTTGCTGATGTCAACTCTACTCAATGGTAACAGCAAAACCTGTGTGAAGGATGCAACAAGGTGTTTGAAAGCGATCGCGTGCAGCTTCTCCAGCGCCAAGTCGCCGCTCGCAAGCGTGGACGGCGAGTGGCTCCACGAAAAGTCTGCTCAATCTGCAACGACGTGCTGCGGCCTCCCAGCTCATCGATGGCCGGACGCACTGCTGACGCTAGCCGCGCAGGCAGTGCCACGCACATGTGCGTGTTCGAGTGCGGCCACTGCTACCATCTTCCGTGTCTGGAGGAGAAGATGCGTATGTGGAAGCGTTCAGCTGTACTCGACCGAGCTGGGGAAGGAGTCTTCGACCTCGATGCGCTGCGAGACGCGCTCGGCTGCTTCGTGTGTGACCACAGCACGCGTGCATACGCTGCAAGGACGTCTCCTGTGGAAGCCATCATGGCCAAAGAGCAGCCACCCCCTCGAGGCATCACGGAGGACCAGTTGCAACGAGCCAAGGACGTGCTGACGCTGAAAATGGCAGCCTAGTGAGCGATAGAAACTGTAGGTCTGCTCCAACTCGTGGTGGAATATGCCTGTAAGACTCCTGTGACGTTTAGGTTGGTTGCTGTCGCTGTGGAGTGGCGTGGTTCCTGTTTTCTCTGATGGGTTGATTTGCTGTGGCCTGTGGGGTGGAGAGCTGCGACGCAGAGTGCTAGAGATCCCCAAATTCGCATGGTATTATAGTTATCGCAGAGCGGGGTCGCACGATAAGCTATAGAGCTAGTAGAGCCACAGCATCCTTCGCCGCTGAGTCAGCTGGAACGCCATTCATCAAACACGAGAGTGACTGACCGAATATTTACTCGTCGTCCTCCTCACCGCCGTTGGCGGCGGCGGCACGCTGAGCGGCACGGCGACGGGCAACACGTCCCTGTAAGTATTTCAAACAAGGCAGAGGATGAGTATGCTGTAGGTTGGCAGTGAACAAGAAGGCCATAGGGAACTTACAGGACGGCCCTGGCCGTATGGCGACTTGACCGAGAAGTCAATGTGCTTCTCCGAGTCGAGGCGCACCAGGAAGGATGGCACATCCACGAGCTGCTTGCCGACACGGATGTGGCGCTGCTTGATCAGCACACGGGCGTGGTGCACCGACTTGGCGAGGCCCTGCTTGAAGACCTTGGTCTGGAGACGGCGCTCAAGGAGCTGCTGCACGTTCAGGCGCAGCACGTAGTCGAGTTCGCTCTCCTCATCCGAGAGAAGACCGTAACGCTGGAGGCGACGCAGAAGCGCGGCACCCTCGAAGAGGCGCTTTGGGTCCTTGGCGTCGAGCGTCAGGAGCTCACGAGCGGCCTTGCGGAGCTTCGAGAGCATGAACTGGACGCGCCAGATCTCGCGCTTGCAGCGGAGACCGTACTCTCCGAGAAGCTTGAGCTCCTGGTCGAGACGCTCCTTCTCAAACGGACGCGCCGGCGTACGGTAGGTCTTGCGGTAGTTACGGTGACGGGAGATCTTCGGCATCTTGGCTTTTCAGCGCGTTCTTTAGCTCTGCGAGAGTGAGGGAACACAACAAGTCTTGCGGTGGCAGGAGCCTATGGGAGCCCAAAGCTCGAGCGGCTCAGTCCGCCCCGTTCCACACGCAGCCAAAGAGCTCCCTCCACCAGCCAACCAACCCACAACCACCAACCAGCCAATCATACGGGAGGCAATTACAGCCAATCACAAGGAGTCAAAACCCTACCCCTTATAGACCACCAACCTGGACTCCAGGCCCAAGTTGGTCTCTGCCGTCATGGCCCAGTGCTCAACACGGGGGTTATGAGAGCGTGGTGAAGGTGGTTGATACAGTCACGAGGAGGGAGGTTGCGAAGGGTGTGAGAGGACTGCATTTCGGGACGCGAAGGAGAGGTTTCTTGGCGTGAAAGTTGACTGGGAATGCCTCACTTTTTAGTCTGCAACGACGGATGTTGCGTGAAGGTCGCGTGAAGGTTTGACAAGCCTTCTGGATAAAACCCAAGTCAGTAGATTTTTCAATCGCTTTCCTTATTCTGTCTGCTGCAGTTCACCGCCTGGACCAAGTCTTCTTCGATGGCGTTCCTAACCGCTACGACTCGTTGGAGAACTGGAACCCCTCGTGCGACGGGATCCGACCGACGGTGAGAGTGTATGCTGTTTGTGTGGTCTTTGTTGACTGGCTGGTGGTGTGGTGTGGTTCCAAATCCAATTCCTGACGATTCCCCGACGTGTGTGATCTCGCGAACCCCAGGCAAACATGGAGAAGGGCAAGCAGGCCATGGAGAACATGAAGAACATGAAGGTGCCGCAGGGCGCCGGCCGTCCGCTGGGCGCGCTCATCAAGTTCCTGGCTGTGACCGGCGCCGCCGGCTACGGCGTGTACCACTCGATCTACAACGTGCCGGCCGGTCACCGTGCCATCGTCTACAGCCGTGTGGACGGTGTCGGCAAGGTCGTGATCGGAGAAGGCACACACTTCCTGATGCCGTGGATTCAGCGCCCGATCATCTTCGACATCCGCACGCGCCCACGCACGTACGCGTCGCTCACCGGTACCAAGGACTTGCAGATGATCAACATCTCGATCCGTGTGCTGTCCAAGCCTGACCGTGCTCGTCTCGGCTGGCTCTACACGCACCTCGGCCTTGGTACGTTGCATATCGATAGACATTGGTCGCTTCCTCTGTGCAGCTCTAACAGTGGTTTGGATTCTGCCGAATGACACAGACTTCGACGAGAAGGTTCTCCCGTCGATCGTGAACGAGGTCGCCAAGCAGGTCGTCGCCCAGTTCACGGCCTCGGAGCTTATCTACCAGCGAGAACACGTCTCGCGAATGATCGCTCAGGCGCTGAAGGCGCGTGGTGAGCGTTTCGCCATCCTGCTGGACGATGTGTCGATCATCCACTTGGCGTTCGGCACTGAGTACTCGGCGGCTATTGAAGCCAAGCAGATCGCGCAGCAGGACGCTGAGCGTGCCCGCTTCATCGTGGAGAAGGCTCTCCAGGAGAAGAAGTCGACCATCATCCGCGCGCAGGGTGTGTCTAAGTCGGCTGAGCTGGTCGGTGAGGCCATCAAGGGCAACCCGGCCTTCGTGCAGCTGCGTCGTCTCGACGCCGCCAAGGAGATCGCCTCGGTCATCTCGCGTTCGGCCAACAAGGTCTACCTGAACTCGGACTCTCTGCTGCTCAACCTGCTCCAGGACTCGAACATGTCCGGCTACGTGTACGTGGAGACCTCTTATCTCTGCTTCCTTCATGGTGCTAGAATTGATGCTGATGTTCGTTTTTGATTTCTCATTCCACAGCATCGGCAAGAAGTAAAGCAGAAACGATGTATCTGACTACGCTGCGTCCGCATCGACTCAGCAACGACGACCATCCCAATAGCAGATAAACCCCTCGGTGGTGGTGAGCATGTCGAAGCAAGCGGAGGGCATGCAGTGCGTCCACCATGGCCCCACTCGTCCATCGTCGGCTTCCATTTTCGCCATCGCGTAAATAAAATCCACAAAAATGCATTCTTGAACCATGTTCAACCGCCCCATTCCTCGAAAAATCGATTTTGATTACCCTAGACCATCACTCTTCACTCGGAGTGGAGGTCTCTTGCTTCTAAAAAGCGCTTTTCGATTGCAGAGTGATGGTCCGAGTCGCCCGAACCGGTCCGACGCGGGTGGCCGCCAGACCGTGGAGCTCCTTTCGAACGCAAACCCCAACGGAATTTGCACGGCAGCGAGCGAGAGAGACACGTCCGGTGAGGAGCTCCCGAGCGTCATCCACACAGATCACACGGATCCACTACCCCAGTAGACAGCACCACCATGGCCAGCAGCGGCAACGACTCGTGGAACTCGGACGACCGGTGGCAGGACTTTTCCGGCTCGTCCGGTGCCGGCGGCTCGTACGACTCGGGCGCCACCAGCGGGCTCGACTTCCCCGTGATCCCGACAATCCCGTCGGGCAGCATCGACATCGGCGCCATTGCGCCAGTGTTCGGTGTCGCGGCCTTCGATGACGACTCGGCGGACTACCTCGAGTACGACAAGGCTGGCCGTCCGTTCATGGAGCAGATGAGCGCGTCGTGTGGAGCTGCGTACTTCACGGGCATCATCGGTGGCGGCATGTTCGGTGCCGCGCAGGGCTTCTCGCGCTCCCCGAGCACCAAGTTCAAGATCCGCATGAACAGTCTGCTGAACGGCGCTGGCATGCGCGGCTCCAAGGCTGGCAACGCACTCGCGTGTCTGGGTACGTTGTTCTTCTAGATTTAATGAGTGTGAGGCGTAGATTCAGTGTGCTGACGCGGGTGCATTTGATTGGGATGGCAGCTTTGATCTACAAGGGCTTCGAGTACGTCGCCGACACTGCTGAGATCGAGCGCATTGTGAAGCTGGACCAGGTCACGCCAATCTTGGCGTCGGCTGCCACGGGCGTGTTCTACAAGTCCACGGCCGGACCAAAGGCCATGGTCCTCGCGGGTGCCCTCGGCGCCGGTCTCATGACCATCGTGCAGTTTGGCGTCAAGCCATTCTACCCACGTCTCTAGATTTTGGATACAGCTGATCGTGCAAGGCTCGTTGACCCGGTCGAATGGCCTTGCACGCGTCTTCTCGTGCATGTAGTATAATTATCGAATGGATAGATTTGCTTGACTCCACGTATTGGCCCACCCACCACATTCTAAATCCTATATGCTGAAATGTGTTCGTGTTCGCGTCATTGTGGCGCGAACATGTATCAGCTAGGTACCACCTATTAACAACCTAGTAGCAATCGGTTAACGGTGTTCGCCTTCCTCCAGTATGCTCTAGTACAATGGCATTGCATTTGAGCAACAGCGGGCGCACAAGCATTCTTTTCCATCTCAACTCGCCATCAATTTCTACAAATCCGAACAACACTTGAGCGACGTGACTCTTCCCATCAGCTGTGCGCCCCCTTCCAACCCGCCCTCACACAGTCGTGCTAACCTGCGTTGTTTAACTGTACACAGCTCTTCCAATGAATTCTTGCTGACGAGGATTCAAATCCACGCGCGAACGGCGCACTATTGCACACCTTCGCCACGATCCAGCATTGCTCTCTGCCACATCACCCCGAAGAGTGAAGCCATATCACCGTAAATTACATTCCGTAACCTACCCGTAATTTACACGATGACGTCACACAACCGTAACCTGTAACCTGTAGCCATCGGTCAATATCGATCGCAATAACTCACCTGGTCCATATCGACTTTGTACCTCTTCGTGTGGCCGCCTGTCTGGCGGTTGTCCGCACGTGCCCTTCAAAAGTGGCTGCGTATTCTCACAAGTGCCGCTCGAATCCTCAATCGCCGTCACAGACGCTGTCCTTCTTCCCGGCGAGAGGCGATTTCGCAGTCATTTCCATCTCTCGAAGCGACAATCCTGCACCAGTGGGACGTCCTGCGCCAGCAATCCATTGGCCACGCATCCCCTTCAGCGGTCCCATTGCCCGCCGCTCTGACACTCGATGCGCCATGGTGTCTCTTGGCGTCGGCGGCCCACAGCCACGCAGGCTGAGACTTTGCAATCGAGCGCTCCAGTCTGGAATTCGCCGCCTGCGAAGCCAGTCGCGCCTCCATCGGATACTAGTATGAAGCTCGTGTCATTCGTGGGCCTCGTGCTCAGCCTCGTCGTCGCGCTGACGACGCTCAGCGCCAGCGTCGATGCCAACGACCAGGCGTTCTTTAACGTCGATGTGGACGCCGGTGTGAACGTCACGACCATGATCCAGCGCCGTGGTTACGCTGTCGAGGAGCACAAGGTCGTGACGGCTGACCGCTACGTGCTCACGATGTACCGCCTTCCAAAGACGTACGACGAGACCCAGAACAACAAGCCCGCGGCGCCTAACAAGCCGGCCGTGTACATCATCCACGGCCTGTTGGATAGCAGCTTCACGTGGACGCTCAACTACCGTAATCAGAGCCTCGCGTATATCCTCGCCGACGCTGGCTACGACGTGTGGCTCGGCAACAACCGCGGCAACACGTGGTCGCGCGAGCACCTGGACTACACGACCAAGGACTCGCAGTTCTGGGACTTCTCGTGGGAGGACATGGGCAGATACGACCTCCCAGCTATGGTCAACTACGTGCTCAAGACCTCCGGCCGTCCGACTATGAACTACATCGGCCACTCGGAGGGCACTACCCAGGCGTTCGTGGGCTTCTCTTACGACCAAACTCTGGCCAAGAAGATCTCGTACTTTGGTGCCCTCGGCCCCATCGCGTGGATCCACGACTCCACGTCGGCGCCGTTCCAGGCGCTCGCCAAGCTGTACGTGGACAAGTGGCTCGACTCGTTCGGCGTGGCGGAGTTCGGCTCGCGTGGCTACATCTTCAACGACATCATCAACACGTACGGCTGCTCCATCAAGGAGGCCCCGTGCGACAGCATCATCCAGTTCGTCGTGGGCTCGGCCAGCAACCTCAACACGTCGCGCATCCACGTGTACATCTCGCAGACGCCCGCCGGCACGTCGGTCAAGGCCATGGCCCACTATGCGCAGATCATGCGTGACAACACGTTCCGTCGTTACGACTACGGCTGCTCCTGCTCGCGGCTGCTGCCCATTGAACTGTGCTTGTCGCTGGTCTGCAAGAACAAGGCCGTGTACGGAGCCTTTGAGCCGCCAGCCTACGAGCTCAGCAAGATCAAGTACCCTCGCATGGCGTTCTTCGTCGGAGCCAACGACTCCCTCGCTGCGCCTACCGATGTCGCCAAGCTGCGTGCCAAGCTGCCCAGCGGCACGGTCATCAGCCAGAAAACCATCCCGGACTTCAACCACTTGGACTACTCGTGGGCCTACAACGCCCGCGAGAAGGTCTACGACGAGCTCCTCGCGCAGATGAAGTCGTACGAAGGCAAGGCCTACTAGAGACTGAGAGCTCAGGGCATTTTCAAGGCGCAATGCACGCTTTGGTTTTGGAAAATGGAATAATGTGGTCGTATCTACTTCTTCTTGCCGCAGCCAGTGCCACCGGCGATGCGGAGACACTTGGTGGATGGCCACAGGCTCAGGATGTTGGTCATGACCGTCCAGCAGAACGCGAAGATGACGTAGGTGATAGTGAGGATGCCCATGTACTTGTTCTTGCCGCCGTTCTTCTTGATCTCACGTGCCTCGGCCTTCTGGCGAGGGAGCCACACGACAAAGACCACGGACGCCAAGTTGAACGCGTACGCGATGATGTACGCGTACGTGACCTGCATGCGGACGTGGTGCGTGTCCTTGTTGATGTCGGCGCGCTCAATGTCAAAGTGCGAGTCCACGGACTTGGTCACGACCGTCGCGAACGGCGTGCCGAGCGCCGACAGACTGATGATCACGCCCATGACGGTGGCCTCGCGGCCGATATCCGTGATTTCATTGACGAACATGTTGGCGATGAAGTCGCCCATGGTGTCGGGCAGCTCCTCGAGCAGCGGCACTCCGAGCCAGAACCACTGGCTTCGGTACACGTCCCAAACCGTGATGAACGTCGGGATCATGTCGATGGCCACGACGAGGAACTGGCAGACGATGATCATGGATCGCCAGCTCCAGTTGAGACCGAAGCGGCGCACGAGGTAGAGCGAGATGAACGCCATGAAGTACGTGAACATGCTGGCGAGGCCGCTGTTGAGCGGCGTGACGCCCGCCCACGTGCTCTGGATCAGCGAGTTGGCGGTGACACTGATGAGCGAGAACACTTGGCGGAAGAACTTGTACGCCACGACCTGGTACATCACGCGGTGCTGCATGAGATCGTAGAGGTAGCGGAAGATGTCGCGCAGGCCCGTGGCCTTGGCCTTGCTTTCGGTCATGTTGAACCACGCCATGATGATCGCCACCAGGGAGAACGCCGCGCAGATCCACATGATGGCGTTGAAGCCGATCGTCCACGAGAAGTCTCCGCCGTAGTCCACGCCGTTGAGCGCGATGCCCGTGAGGAACGACGAGAGCACGAGGAAGATCTGGCGCACGCTCGACACGTGGGTCTGGATCGTGCCTCGCGTGAGCTCGGGTTCGCGCTGGGCCAGTTCAATCGTGTAGCCGTCGGCGGCACCGAACGCGATGACAGTGCCGAGGTTTGCGATCATCATGAGCACGATGAACTTGACGCCGCTGTCGGGCGCGTCCAGGTTGATGGTCTTGAGCTGCGCCGCCGTGAGCTTGTCGAGGCTCTTGCCGATGTACTTGGGGTCCGTGTAGTACGGGTCGCCCAGCGGGAGGATCGCCATGGCGAGACAGCACACGAACGTCATGCCCCAGCCGATGATCATGTACGGGCGACGGCGGTAGCCGAAGATCGGGTAGCAGTCGCTGAAGATCGCGGCGAGCCAGCGCAGGGCACGAGGGATACGCACGAGCGCCGTCGCCGAGGCCAGCATCATGGCCGACATCTGCAGGTAGTTGTTGAGCACCGAGTACGTGGCTTCGTACACGGCACCGTAGACCACACCGACGGCTGCGATATGCGCGAGCAGACCGATGTGCTGCCACGAGAACACGGACGGCGTGCCTCCTGGACGCAGAGCTCCGTTCTCGAGGAGGTCCATCGAGTCGGCATTGGGCGTCTTGATCTCGGTGAAGGTCGCAGGCGACTTGACGACCATGACGTCGGCGACGCTGGCGTTGGCGGCCTTGGTCGCTGTGGGCGAGCTGGCGGTGGTAGACGCCATGGCGGACTTGGCAGACAATTGGAAAGTGAGGGAGACTATGAGGGTCTCCTGTATCGCTGGAACGTCGGAGCCCAAGGTCTCGCTCTTCCACTACTACAGGGGTCTCCGTAATGGGTGGCTCGTGGGGGGTCGCTACCGTAAGCTTAGGGGTGCCATGGAGGACTCGCAACGCTGCAGCATAGACTAAGATTGCATGGGGTGGGGTCGCCTGATTATTACCGTGTAGTATCTCTTCAATATCGTGGCTGCTGGAGATGAGACCGCCGTGGCATTTTCACTGCGAGGGCATTTCCGCCACTGAGACAGCGGCAGACGCGTGCCTCGTGCCAATGGCCGTGTTGTCCACGTGAAGAGGCTCGAGATCCAGTGCGCAAAGCGGAAAACCGGGCGCTCAGGTGACTGATCACGAGATGGCTTCCAATGAGACAATCGGCGAGAAAAGAGACGCCGGACACCCGAGTTGAGCCGACTCGATACAGAACAACAGCAAACAGCGACCGCCAGCCAGCCAACCAGAGTCACACACACGGAAGGGCTCACGCATTCCAAAACAGACTGGCGGCGGCGCAACCGCTGAGGACAATTGGAGGAGGAGCCTTGCTTTCAGCACGGAGAATCTCCGGGAGATCGCACTGAACTACAGGAGTCCACCCGATTGCTGTGTGTCTCTGGAAGCGCTACAGTACAGTAGTGCCCGTGGCCATCACATGAACAGTCCTGCATCATGCGGTTCAGGAACTGGATAGCCGAGCTGTACATTCATGAGATGGATTGCAGTCTCATGTCCGTCGCGTCGCCATCATCACCACCGACTTTCCGAGTGTATGGCTGCGGCGAGCGCC
This sequence comes from Pythium aquatile, assembly GCA_023337775.1. Taxonomy (NCBI): domain Eukaryota; phylum Oomycota; class Peronosporomycetes; order Pythiales; family Pythiaceae; genus Pythium; species Pythium aquatile. Next base: position 5,731 of record JAADXM010000406.1, on the reverse strand, counting down.
GAGGCAGCAACGGATTGGGACGGCTAGATCGCCGCGTAGGCCATTCCCATACGTAGTACCGTTGAGCACTTGATGACTGGTAAAACGACACAATGAGAGAATCAATCATACGCATCAGGGATGTGCTCGCTGACTCCTCATCGACCTCTCACACCCCGTGTGTGTACGTGTGGTGAATGTGTGATCGTGGGGACAGCACGCACCAAGATCACTGGTACGCTGTATAAACAGTATTATATCGCGACGATCACAAATGGTTGAGCACCTCGCTCTGGTACACAGTCTTCCTTCGTGTAGACAGCAGAGAGCCTTCGACGTAGTGACTACAGAGTGCACGGTTTGGTTTCTCAAGGAGCTGCCTTTGCAAGCGCGATTCTCGGACTTGGACTCGGAAGGGGCACGAGAGTGTGACAGTCACACACTCATGATGACACTGTGATCCCTTACGTCAACGAGCTGCGGTCCGAGGAGCCTGCGTCGCGAAGGAGAGATCGATATTGGGCTGCAAACAGCCCGCAGATGTCTGCAATGATCCTGCTAAGCCGCGGCGATCAATCCACGAGACGCGGATCTTGAGTCATGGCTACATAGGACAAACACTCCGGATTCATTATTCAAATTTTATTGGCTGAAAATATCCCTTTCGAGACTTCTGATTGGCTGGTTGAGTTCAAATGGACCTCCTCGCCTTTTTGGCGCGAAGAGCTCTCAATCGAATCCGCTCATCATTCGTATCAACATGCTGGTCGCGACGGCGCCGTTCGCGCAGGAGATCCAGGCGCTCAAGTCAGAGCTGCATGCCACGCTCAGCCGCCTCAGCGTGTCGTCTACTCACCGCCAGGAGCGCCATCCAGCGAGCCCATGGAGCGACGCGACCACCACGACAAACGACGCACCGTCCACCACAGCCAACACACCGACGACTGTGCGGTCGCAGGCCACCACAGAGCGATCTTCGTTGTCTTCCGAAGCCGATGCGACGTCGCGCATCCTACGGGAGTTGATCGCGACGGCGAGGCGCCGACGACAGGCCGAGACGCAGCTCGTGCGGGAGCTGGAGAGGGACGCGCGCGTGTGGACCAACGCGAGCGCTTCACGACAACAGGCGAAGCACGAAGCCGAGCGCGTAAGTGAAGACGACGCTCGTGAGAGAGCGATTCAACGGGAGATTGAGTCGCTCCGAATGCGGCGCAAGCAGATTCTGCAACAGATTGACGACGAGTCCAAAGCGGAAGAGGACCACGCCCGTCGAACTGAACAGCCTACGCGGGCTAAGGACCACACTTCGAATCTGGCAGCAGACGAACAGCGACGTGACAATCAGGAGTACTCGATTGAAGGCGTCGTGAAGATCGCGCGGCTTGAAGCATCTGAACGCGCGCAACAGCCGACTCGCACTGCGATACCACCGAGTGTATCAAGCCAGCTACAGCCATTCCCATCAGCCTATGCCCACCACGCTCAGCTCATGGGACTTGCAGGCCACCACTGCCACACGGAAGTGATCCAGGACGTGTTCTCGATCCAGCTCAAGTTCGCCGAGACGATGCTGCAGCTCGAGAAGTCCATCCAGATGCGTGACAGGCTCTTGGTGCAGCCGTCGTCGACCTCGACGTATCGTCGCCGCTCCGCATCCTCTCGTCGTCAGGCTCCCATTCGTCGCCGCAGTCGACAGCCAGCCACTGTCTATGAAGATCGCGAGCGTGATCCGGCGGACGAGAGCAGCAGTGACGTCGATGACGTCGTACAGCGGCTCGGGCAGTCCAGTGACGAAGCGTCCATGTCCGATACCACGTCGAGGCTGTGGCGACGCTACCGCCTAGATAGACAGCCCACACCTACGGGAACGGCCCACTCAACGCCGAGTACAGGCGCGTCCACGGCACCGGAGAGCCAGCCTTCTCCTGTAAACGAGCACAACGCTGTCTCCACTCCAGTCGCATCAAACAACGAGCCACCATTGGATGAGCAATTCTACACTCCTTCAACAAACGACTCAGCCAAGCAAGTCCGTTTCAACGACCGCAGCTGTGTGGACGAGTACCCGACGCCCCTGATCGCTCGCAACATCTCCTTCGACCAGGATTCCATTGATGCCACGACAGACGACGAGCGTCCGATGATGCGGCGGACCATGCAAGCCGCGTACAGATCCAGCTACGGACCAGTGCGTACCAAGCCCCCAGTGCTGAGCGTCCTGTCGTCCGATGACGAAGCCCCGAGCTTCATGGACGGCTCCAGCGTGTGCAGTGCCGACCTGAATGACGGGTCGTTCCTCACTGCGTTCATGGCATTGAGGCAGGAGGTTTGCGGCCGTGCCGCTGAGAACAAACCACTCGAGCCTCAACCAGATCTCCCAGAAGCTGTTGGCTCACCGGATCCAGCGACGAAGATCTCCGTCACAGAGAAGCCAGAGGTTGTGGAGACAGAGGAGGACCGCGTGAAGCTCAAGCAGCGGAAGCGTGGGTTGACACTCGACATCCAGGAGCTCACCGCCAAGCTCGTGCTCGCGCAGGACGCTGCCACGCGAGGCCAGGTCCGCCTCTCGCTCGACCGCCTGCGTCGCCAGTTGCGAGTGATCGAGTCGCACGTTTGAATCCAAAAATCACATTTACGATACTTTAGTTCACTGACACTTAGTAGCCGATGCCGTCGAACGCCTTGATGTGGATGACGATCTCGTCGTAGAACTTGCGGCGGTTGTCGTAGGCCCACGTGAAGTCCAAGTGGTTAAACGCCGCGAGGTTCTTCTCGCTGATGATCGTGCCGCTGGGCAGCTTGGCTCGCAGCTTGGCGATGTCCTTGGCCGTCGCGAGCGAGTCCTCGGCGCCGTTGAAGAACACCGTGCGAGGGTACTTCATACCGGCGATGTTGAACGCCGGCGGATCAAACGATCCGTACACGGCCTTGTTCTTACAGATGAGCGACGGGCACAGAGCGATAGGAAGCAGCCGCGTGCACGCGCAGCCGTAGTCGTAGCTGCGGAACTGCTTGTCGCGGATGCTCTGCGCGTAGTGGCCCATGTTCTTGACCGACGTGCCGGCAGGCGTCTGTGAGAGGTACACCTGGATACGCGACGAGTTGAGGTTGTTGGACTGGCCCACGAGCACCTGGATGAACGAGTCGCACAGTCCGTCGGCCAGCGCGCAGCCGTACTTGCCCAGCAGGTCGGCGATGATCGGCGAGCGTGGCAGGAACTCGCTCACGCCGAAGCTCTCGAACCACTTGTCCACGTAGCCGTTGGCCAGTGCGTTGAACACTAGCGATGTCGAGTCTGCCAGGTACGCCACGGGGGCGAGAGCACCAAAGTACGAGACCTTCTTGGCCAGAGTTTGGTCGTACGAGAAGCCCACGAAGGCCTGCGTCGTGCCCTGCGAGTGGCCCAAGTAGCTGAGCGTCGGGCGGCCCGAGGTCGCGAGCACGTAGTTGATCATGGCTGGCAGATCGTACTTGCCCATGTCCTCCCACGTGTAGTCCCAGAAGCGGTCGTCCTTGGTCGAGAAGTCGAGGTGCTGGCGAGACCACGTCGTGCCACGGTTGTTGCCGAGCCACACATCGTAGCCAGCGTCAGCGAGGACGTACGCGAGGCTCTGGTTACGGAAGTTGCTGACCCACGTGAAGCTGCTATCCAACAGGCCGTGGATGAGGTACACGGCCGGCTTGTTGGCCGCCGCGGGCTTGTTGTTCTGGGTCTCGGAGAACGACTTGGGGATGCGGTACATCGTGAGCACGTAGCGGTCGGCCGTCACGACCTTGTGCTCCTCGACAGTGTAGCCGCGGCGCTGCACGATCTGGAGCACGTTGAGTCCGTCGTCCGGATCCACAGCGACCTCTTCGACTTGGGCGGCCTCGTACTCGGCACGGGCGCCGGCAAACGCCAGCGTCATGGCCAGCGCCGTGAGCTTCCACAGCGACTGCCACTGCATGGCGCGTTGTCTTGTGCTTCTTCTGGTGGAGATGGCCGTGCGTGGCGAGAGGCAGATTGCAGAATGACTGGCATGGGGGAAGACACTCGCGCCGGCGGCTGAGGTGGCGCAGCTCCCCCATGGACGCTACAGCATGGATGGCCGAGCACAGGACAGTGCAGTACGCTGCTTGAAGTCTCTCGTCAGTCAGCGATCGTCGGTGCTTCAACGATGGGCGCGAGATGATGGCTCAGCTTCCAACTGGCTGGTTGGCTGGCTGGTGTGCCGCCTCACAGTGGGAAGAACGTCCAATTCCACTTGCAGGGGGATGCTTTGGTGGTGGCCTGACACTGGAATGACAGAAATCTTCTCGAGTTCTCAGATGATGCCTAACGAAACAACACCGGAAGTTGAGTTGAAAAGCTGAGCTCCTGACACCCGAAGAGCTCCTCTCGGCTGCCAGATGGCGGAGCAGTGCCTGGCCATTCGTCGATTCTTTCGGGTCGGGTTGAAGAACGGAAGCCGCGGCCTTGAACCTGCCAACGATGGCACCCACGATCTTCCACGTTCCTCAGTGAGTGGCCGCCCCCAGTCCAGACACCCAGCGACGCTCTCTTTTGATGGGCAGGAGTGGAAGGATGCGATGCGATGGATGGATCCTCTTGGAGGATTACGCTCGTGCTGGCCGCGTCAGCCATCGTCGGGTGTGGTGAGCAAGGCTAAAGATCTTCAAGGCCACGCTGGAGCCGCGAGTTGAGTCGCGACTGCTCGCTGGCAGGCCGACCAGCGAGCCGGACGTCTCGGCGTGTGGTCTGCAGACGCGCTGGAGCAGAGAGTCGCCACGCGTGATCTGCTGGTGAGCAGACGGATACGTCTGGATGCCTTCAGTTCGGTCATAACTGCAGCAGCAGTGGTGGCTGGCACAGTGAGAGAGAGAGAGAGGAGTCTCTTGACTCAATTGAAGTCTGGGCATTTGGCAGGGCACTCATAAAACGCTCCGTTGGATTCCATTCAATTCCATTCCATTCGCGTCGCCGGTCGAGCTGCGTCCATGACGCCACGGCGTCAGCGGCTTCAGCATCGAAGGCGATCGAGCAGCAGGAAGACCAAAGGCGAGGCATCTTCTTCTCGCGTCGACGTCAACACTGCGTCGTTCGAATTCGAAACATTGGGTTCCGGTGCTTGTCCGTACCTACAGGGCGTGAAATCATCTTCCGAAACCGTCGTGTTCAACGAGTACTGTACAGTACTGTGGAGCTCTGTGGAAGATCCGAGTCCCCCAGCTACTGTACGCGCAGCTGAAGCTTCGCAGCCTTGGTGTTGGTGCACTGGTCAGTGGTCAGCCAACATGCACGGCGGATGCAACGATCTCTTGGACGTGCATCGAGCCACTCGGAATTTTGTGGACAGCACTGTACTGTGGCGGGGGGGGGCGCAGTACAGTACTGCCAGTACTGTAGTGCACTGTAGCAGCTCGTGTTGGCACGTGCCGCTATCGATGACTGGAAAGCAAGAGTGCAATCACGCAGTGTCCACGTCGTCTTCCAAATCGCCGTGACATGTCCTGTCGTAATGCGATTCATTACCACGGCTCAGTCTGACTGCTCTCAGTATTAATACTTTGCGACTGGCTGAGGTCGCAGTGGCTATGGTGAGAGCGTTCTCGATCCCACAACTGGCCTTGTGAGTGACTGGCACGGGGCGTCCTCTCGATTGTCGTTTCAGACATCAGCGTTTCCAAGCGCTCTTCGGCTTTGGCGTGGTCGACTTTGACGGATGGTAGATGGAGAACCATTGGAGCAAGGCCAGAGGCTAACTGACGCTTT